>JAXCEF010000482.1:0-39434 GCA_037178605.1 Colletotrichum euphorbiae | reverse complement strand
ACCCTAACCCTAACCCTAACCCTAACCCTAACCCTAACCCTAACCCTAACCCTAACCCTAACCCTAACCCTAACCCTAACCCTAACCCTAAATTAGGGCTTCTTCTCCCCAGTCTAGCTTAGATAAAATCTGCTAGAACTCAGCAGCATACTTACTAGCTAATCCTTTCTATATAAGATTAATAAGTTTGTATTTAGCAATTCATTCTTTATCCAGGCTTCTAAAGGCTTCCTAAAGTTTCTTCTTAAACTTACTATACTTCCTAAATACTTTCTGAGTTTCTTCATCTTACTAGTTATATAGTCTACCTAGTTAGTCTCTCATTAATAGTTCAAACTAGGCGAGGGCATCTCCCCTAAGGAAGGATATAGCTTAGTAAACCTTCGTGGTTTCATCTTGAAATGAGGCGGTATAGTAATAAAGGTAGGCTTAAGTGCAGGTGAGAAATCCTTAAAGGGTTCCTGGCTCTCCTGAGTATAGAGCATGTTCTAGGTATTTAGCCTTAGGTCCGTGTTGGGTAGCTAGTTGCGCATTTTCCTATTGGAGCTAGAGGATTATGTTGTATATCTATTGAAAGCTTATTGTTTCCTAGGTGTTTATAGGGGCTATCTAGGCCTATTGGTTATTTGTGGGTCTTGGGGCTATAGGTTATATGTTCCTAGCACTATTAGCTTGCTGCGCGTTGTTGTTGGGAGTTAATATAATTCCTATCTTATACTATTTAGTAGCATTAAAGGTTAACTTATTAAATAGGAGTAATTAAAGTATTATAGTTAGCTATCTAATAGTAGGGTTCTACTAATAGAAGCTGAGGGATAACGCTAGGTTAATAGTATAGTCTTACTATACTATATTACTAAATAAATCTTAGGGTTCTAGGAGTATAGTAATTAGTTATAGTCCTTATAAGGGGGTTATAGTATAAGATAAAGCTAAGAGTACCTATTGGAGTAATTATGAAGTTAATTGCTAAAGAGCTATAGAAGTCTATTCCTAGGAGTCCTATGTCCATACTATATATAAGTCCTAAATAGTCCCTAGTCCTGCTATTAGGTAATCACCTCTATATATTAGTAATTGCGATTAGTTAGTAAGACCAACTAATCACTAAGCGCTTCCTTCTACGCTCCACTAATCATTCTTTATCTTATTATCACATAACTTATACTATAGTTCTTCCATACTGTGGGCATCCCTAGTATTCCCGTAATCCTGCAGTACAAATATCCTGTCCTAGTCGTCTGACGCCTAGGTGGGTTGGTTGGTTGTTATCCTTGCATAACGGGTCGTAACACTATTCTAGCTAAGTAAGATAGCTGCTATGTAACGCTCGCCTGAAATACGCGCATACTGCGCACATAGACTTTCCTTCCTTAATATAGATTTATATAATTAAGGCACCCCTTTTGTTAAATAAAATAGAGCACCGCTCTTTATAGTTATATTATATTAATTCATAGTATTTAGAGGAGTATAATAGTAAAGTTAATTACTAATTGGTATCAGTATTATTTAGTAGAATTATTAGCATAATTATATAGATTATAGGTAATAAAAAGTGGTATTAAAAGTGTTTATCTTAGAGTACTAGGCGGAGGGCAGGAGGGCGGCGGTGCTGTAGATGCGAGGCCTTCGCCCCACATAACGCCACACCGCCTGAGCTTATTCTGCCGCACTGCCTGCGCCTGCGCCAATACTCTCAATATCCCAATAGTTATCTTCATGATTTGCCCTTAAAGATTAACTTTGAATGGACTTCCGCTTATTCTGGGGGGCTTCAAAAATTGTTCTCCGGGAAAAGCTCTTCCGAGAAATTCATGAGAGCGTGGTATTGTCTCCGAAGTCCGAATTGCTTAAATCTATCCTCTGCCAACGGCCCACATGCTCGCATCCTTGAGCCAGCTGAACACCATCGCAGTACCATTCGCAATGTTCCTCGCAACAAGTCCCCTTTTTGGATTCCTGTCTGGGCCGGGGTCGTTGAACGTTTGCACCAAACGAGTGTTATTTTTGCCAACTTCCAAGATGGATCCTCCAGGAACTCCATCATCTTCGGCACACCTGAGCATCGCTTCAGCAACTTCCTGAGGCGTTACCCAGCCGTCTTGACCGTCGTCCAAGTTGATAAGCTTCTCCGGGTGCTCAGTCCATAGAGGCGTGCGGACCACGCCGGGTGCAACTGCGTTGACGCGGATCCCATTGGTCTCTTCCAGCCGAGCCAGACTCCGCGTAAAGCCGGTGATAGCGAATTTGGATGCGGAGTAAAGTGGGGCGTTGATGTTCGGCACCTGGCCCGCAACTGAAGAGATGTGGACGATTCGCTTCGGATTGGTCGGAGAAGCCTTCACGGCGGGCGGGAGTTCGGAGTTAGTAGCGTCCTTTGGGTGCAGCCAGTATGAAATCGCAAGCTGGGTCGCACGGATGGGATGCGTGATGTTGATGTCCAGGAGTTTGTAATTGCCTCCGTCCACGCTGTCCTTGCTCTCAGACGATCCCGGAGGATGCCAAAAGTTGGACCAGTGCGGTTCGTACACGCCCGCTCCGGGACAGAGGATGTCGAAACCGCCAAACTCGGTTATGGCAACTTCGAACATGTGACACAGGGCCGGCCAGGAGGTAACGTCTGTTTCGACAAACACGGCTCGTGGCTTGTCAGTACCTTGATGACTAGAGACCAACTCCTCCGCTTGTGGCCTCAAGGCCATATCGGCGATAACCACATTGCAGCCGCGCTTCAGCAAAAGC
Organism: Colletotrichum euphorbiae; assembly: GCA_037178605.1. Classification (NCBI taxonomy): domain Eukaryota; kingdom Fungi; phylum Ascomycota; class Sordariomycetes; order Glomerellales; family Glomerellaceae; genus Colletotrichum; species Colletotrichum euphorbiae. The sequence continues at coordinate 36,689 of JAXCEF010000482.1, read as the reverse complement.
TCGGCAAAAGAAAAGTTGATGCCTGCATATGTACTCTATCAATATCAAGAACCGTGCCGAAACGATTGAGTTGACTAACCTGATCCAGCGCCGGTGACGATGGCCGTTTTCCCAGACACGTTGAAAGGCGTCACAGAACTCTCTGAGGTTTCTGGCATGGTCGGTGTTATGATATGGAGTAAAGCAAGTGACCACAGATTGCTCTAGTACAGAGAATGCTATGACATTGAGTTATGGTTTGTTTAACCGAGGAGATTTATGTACCCCTCCACGGTCGCTTGCTTCCCAATAACCTCGTTGTTCGGATAATCTTCCTTTATGAATGACAGAAAGCGGGGGTTGTGCATAACCTTCGATGTCATTGGACTCTCCCGGTTAAACCGACAGTCGGAGCTCAATGCACCGAGTTAATGAGCTGCTTAAGACCCGCGTTCTCCATGTCTCACTCATGGCCCCACAAATACAACGTGGAATGAGGGGAAGCAACCCCGCAGAGGGGCTGCGTGACGTGGGATCGTTTCCCATCACTTCGATGAAGCTGTGGCAGGGAATTTCTCATGCCGCTGTGTCCTCGAGCCAAGACTTGGATCTGAGTGGTATCACGTACAATACGGTCCAACTACGTAAGTGACAACCAGTCAACACTCCACGGCGATGCTTTGTCTCCTGGCCTGTTGGTCAGGGACTAGTAATTTCTGCGCATTGTCCACCACAGAACTGAGTTTGCCCAGAGATATACCAAAGGCCTCGGAGCAGAGTGAAGGAGTCAGTAATAGATAGGGGTATTTCGGGATTATTATTTATCTCTAGCCCCCCTACTCACAACTTATAGGGGCCCTCAATTTATCTAGAGATCACTTAGTGCCTCCTTAGTTATATAAGCTCCTCTTAAAAACCCCTTAAAACTACCTTATATATTCTAGCTATGAGCTAGTAGTATCACCATACAAATAGTGCGCAGTCACTGTCACATACCGTTACGTACAGTTACTGCCACGTAGCATACTGCCACTATCACGTGGCGTCTGCCGTCTATAAATAAGACTAGTAGCATAGGACATAATAATATAAGACTTTCACTCCTTTGATACTAAGACCTATCTTTCATCATTTCACTATATAATATTCCTATTCACTATTATTTATTAAATACCTTATTACCCCCTTAGTACTACTATAAGCATACTGAGAAGACGCTAATATCTAGTAGTATAACTACTAGATTTTCTTTTTTTAGATCCTCAACCTTATTAAGTCCCTTCACCCCACGCTCGCTTTATGGCGGGAGCCTAGAAGAGGCGCATAAGACGTCTATATTAGGATAAGGGCTCAGGTTCAGGCTCAAGCTCCGAGGACTCCATCACAATAGACTAGCAGAAGTCTGCCGCTAGATCGTCTTTCCCCCCGCCCCATTTTATAGAGGCCTAATAAAACGACGCCTACTATGTTGCGGTTTTTTATAAATTGCTATAAATATAACCTAGTAGTTTATAGCCTTAGCTAGGCTTTCCTACATAATATAGTAGTATTAGGTAGTCTTTATTAGGATATAGGCTAAATGCTTTATATCCTATAAGCTTCCCGCAATACTAGCTAACTTAATAAGCTACTTAGTATTAATAGTTAGAATATTAATACCTACTTACTAAGGGAGACTATTAGTAGTATAATAAGGGTTCCTTTTTACTATTATAAATCTAGTACCCTCTATAGCTCTTTTAGTAACCTTAGTTCTAAAGAGATCTAAGTTTGCAATACTAGATAGCTTATCTTTATAGCTACTCTACTACTAAGCACTCCCCCTCTACTAAAGCAGCCTTCCTAAGAACCTAGAGTGCTAATAAAGGCAGAGATTTAAGCACCTCTTGGGGTATTATTAAAACCCCTAACTATAAGTTAGGTTACTACTCTATTAATATATCCCACCAACTCCTTATATTCTCTATTAGATAGTATCTATACTAGTTCTATAAGGAAAATTACTATTATACTAGCCCCTCTAAATATTACTTATACTAGTCCTATTGGGATAATTACTATTATATTAGCCCCTCTAGATAGTACCCACACTAGCCCCACTAGGAAAACTATTATTCTAATAGTTCCCCTAGGCCTAGGAGTAATAAAATAAAGTACTACCCTACTAGGCTATTTATAGTAGGGTCCCCCTAGCTATAGCTTACTAGCACCTAGAGTTCCTTAGTAACCCCCCTATAGTATACTACCTTAGTATAGCTATAGAGGGAATAATGCCTTCTAGAACCTATATAGTCTCTTCTTAGATATTCTTACTCTAGTAGTTATATAGGGTTTCGCTACTTAGGCGCAGCTAGCCCTAGCGCTCTTCCCGCCCTAGATATTATAGGACTATAGAGTATTCTAGCCTAATGCCCCTACTTTGAGGTATAGTAAGGAGCTAGTTTTTAATAACTGCGGAGTTATATACTACTATAAAGTAGATATCTAGCTCTCCTATCTATTAGCTCTAGCTAAGTATCCCCACTACTATATAACTATTACTACTTAGTAGGAGACTCTCCTCTAAGGCTCCGCTCTTTCCTAGTAGGTCTAGATCCTTATAGATATAGAGCAGTAGTACTACTAGTTAAATAGATTGCCCGCATTATATAATGCTATCTAATAGAAGTTTGCCCCCACTATAGTAGAAGCCTAGACTTAGCTCTAGGAGAACTAATTCACTCTTAACTAGATTAATAGTAGAAATAATATTTACTAATATGCGCATAAAGTCTTTAAGTATATTAGGGTATAGGGATCTATTACCCCCTATTAGCTACCTATAGTCTTTTATTGATCCCTTAATCTAGAACTCTAATAATTTCTTTATAAGCTTAGGATAATAGATATAATAGATATATATCTCTTGCTTATAGATAAGAAATGCCGCACTATCTAGTATGCTTACGCTCCTTTCTTATTTAGCCTAGGAGCTTATTATACCCTTTACTTAGCTATAGTAAACGACTCTACTTATTAGAGTTATTTATACTCCTATTGGGATTCCCCGCAATAGGACTATTAGTATTACTAGTCTAGATATTATAGAGGATTCTAGCTAAACCTCTCTAGTAATTAAAATACCCCACATTAGGCTAATAAGCTAGCAAGCAACTAAGCCCCCCACAGTAGCTACTACAACGCTTAAAGGCCTTAGGAATATCCTTAATAGTTTAACTACTTATAATAGATAGCTTAATACTATTGTAGTAATTAAGCTCACTAGGTCTTTAAAGATATTAACCCTAAGATTATTATTAACTACCTTATTAATAATAGATATAAGCTTATTAATATCTATAAATAACCTAACCTATGTAACTTATATTAGCTATAAGTAGAATAGATAAGTAATTATAGCTCTAACCTAGTAACGCTTCCCTCCCCTAAAGGGGAGACTAACTACTAGCCTATATAGAATAATCTTATTTATAACTCTAGCAACGCGTTAGCTTTAGATACTAAGCGCCCCCCTTTTATAGGCCTCACTACTAATACTACTATACCTACTACTAACTATACTACTAATTTTACTTTAGAGGCTAGCTAGGTTATTAATACCTCCCCTAAACTGCAGAAGAGCACTCGCCTCTATAAGCAGACCTATCTCTACCTCTATATATCTACCTAGGTTAATAAGCCTGTAGAGGAAGTATATATTAATACTAGCGCTTCTATTACTCTTATTAACTAATAGTAGATAGATTACTTTATTAGTAGGGCCTACTTATACCTAGTAGACCCCTACTATATAGCAGCTATAAACTTATTCTTCAAGGTTATAGAAGAAGCTAATTTTAATTTCTTCCTCTCGGGCACGCTTAGTAGCACGCCTATCTAGGCTCACATTATCATTACTACAGGAGTTATTAACTTATTTAGCATAAACCTGCTCTTAAGTACGCCCTTTTATAAAGACTATAGGTTACTTATTAGCTTTAATGAAGGGATTATAAAGTTCCGCTCTATATATAGTATAGCTACTAACATAACCTATAGGAGCGTCCTCCCTATTACTAGAATAGTTAACTTTATACAAGCTACTATAATCCCTCCCCATAATTCTATCTTTGCTGTAATATGCTATGCTAACCTCCTAGCTTCCCTAATAGCTAGTAACTAAGACTAGCTGTAGCGTTTCTATTCCTAGATCTCTTCTATAGTTAATAGCGTTATTACCCCAGATACCCTAAAGCTAGTCCTTTTGCGAAACCCTTCGACTAAGCTGCTTAGTATCCCTAAAGGGATGAGAGTCAGCACTTTAACCCGCTTCAATAGTACTAATACCGCAAACCTTATTAACTAGGCTAATATTAATACTCTTTTCGTAAGATATCCCAACGCCCTATCTATTATAATAGAGGAAGCCGTTTATTCTATAGAATCTAGTAACACCCCTGCTATGAATCCCAGCCCTGCGGAAGTCCCCTCCTATAGTATCTCCAGCCTAATAGTATACTAACAACTAAGTTAGCTGCTAGTATTAAGATCTATACTAGTAACTCTACTTTTATAGCCCGCCTAAAGGTAGTTTTTAACTACTATAATATCTTTTATAATTATAGTATCATCCTAATACCTAACAAAGAAGGTATGTATATCGACTTTATTAATAGTTAGCAAAGCTAGGTTAAGGCCTCCCGCTCCTTTCCACTAGGGATAGAAAACGCTAAGCTCGCCTATATTAAGCTTAATAGCGTCTACGCTAAAAAAAGATATCTTTTACTATTAGATTAGTTCCTATTATATACCCCTTATTTATTATGTAGCACATTGTAAATAGAGTATAGAAATGCTGCTTAGTAGTTAAGCTTCGCTTATTAAATAAGGTTATACTTCCTAATATATACTCTCTCTTAGACTAGGATAATATCCTTAACTATTTATGAGATAAGGGCTAGGTTATAGTACTTAACGCTACTAGATTTTTTTACTAGCTTCTAGTATATTCTAAATACTATAAGTAGATAGCTATGATTTCCCCATGCAGTATTAAAGTATTTAATATTATTTTAATAGGGTTTAAGAACTCCCCCGCATATACTTAACGCTTTATAGATAACTTGTTCTATAACTACTGAGATATTATCTAAGCCTATATTAATAATATTATAATCTTTAGTGATACTACTAAAGACTACCTCTAGCACGTTGAGATTATGCTTAAGCTCCTTAAGCATAGGTGCCTCTATATCTCCATAGAGAAGTTATTTACTAGCTTTATCTCTATCAGGCTCCTCAGCTATATAGTTAATACTACTAGAGTCTCACGCACTAATAACTGTATTGAGGCTTTTTAGTAGCTTATATTCCCTAATAACCTCTATATCCTCAAGAGATATCTTAGGATAGTAGGATAGCTACGCTATAATATACTATAGTTTAATATTATTATAGCACCCCTTACCCGCTATAAAATAGTTCTTTCTACCCTCCTCTATAACAAGAATAAGCTACTATAAGGAGTAGCTAAATAGATGTATACTTATTACCTTACTAAAATTACTTTTAAACTTATAGAAGAGGAGATTAAGTCCTAAACCGCCCTATAAGAGAACCTCTATAGTTAAGTCGCCTAGTATTACTACGATCCTGCTAAGAAACTCTTTATTAAGCTAGATGCATACAAAGGAGGATTTGGAGTTATAGTCTTCTAGTTAGAGGATAAACTCCCTAATACTGAGATTAACCTCACTACGCTGAAGAGCTCTAATATTCAGCTTATTCTATTCCTCTCTAGAGTAACTACACCTACTGAATAGCGATTTTAGGCTATAGAAGCGGAGGTTGCTAGTATAATATAGGCTATTTAGAAGCTCTATAAGCTAGTTTAGTCTAACTACTAACCTATTAATATCCTTACTAACTATACTACTACCTATAGTATCCTCACCTATACCTTACTGCATATACTTAACCTTATAAAAGTAAACCTAAAGCTTATTAATATACCTAATTACTTCTTATAGTTCTCACTATGCGTTACTTATATCCCAGGCAAACTTAATATAGTGCTAGATGCTCTCTCCTAGCTCCTATTACTTTAATATTCTAGTTAAGCCTTACTATTCCCTGAGGCTAATAAACTTATTAATATTAATAATAGTATTACTAAAAAGGTAACTAACTATAGTCCCTCTAACTTTATTAGGCTTACTGAGGCCTCTATACTAGGAGCTGCTACTAAGACTATTATCTACCTTAATATGGAGTTCTCTGCTTGAATTATAAAGGCCTATGCTAATAACTGAAGATATAGCGCTATCCTGCGCGGTATTGCTAATGATAATGCTAAGTAATAGTATACTATTACGCCTTATAATGCCCTTAAGGAGGAGCGCTGCGCTATAGCTAATAGTTATTACTCTAAACGTTTCTAGGTTTAGCTATAGATATAGCGTAATAGCCTCCTTTTTTATATTAATGCTAATAATATAGAAAGGCTCTGTATTCCCCAAGCTATTGTTCCTAACGTCCTTCGGTTAGTATATAATAATAAGTACTACTTTAGTATTAATTATATAATTTATAAGTTAGCTAGAACTTAGTTCTATAATAAGGTGAAAGCCTGCTGCTTATATATCTGCTATTACTTAGGATATTAGGAGAATAGCATTAATTATAGCCTACCTCCAGGCACCTTTTAACCTATCCCCATAGTGCCCTACCCCTATTACACTATAATAATTAACTTTATTATAGACGTATCTCCTATCCCTTCTGCAGGCATGTTTTAGACATTGCTAGGCTATAACACGCTTAACTACCTCTTAATATAGACGTATAAGTTCTCTAAGAAAGGGCTTTTAATCTCTAATAATAATTAATATACCGCTTAGGATTAGGGACTAATATTTATCTAGTTTTAGCTAATATATAACTAGGGCATCCTAGCGTATATTATTAGCAACTAAGACCCTAAATTTATTTTAAAGGTTTGGAAAGCTATCTTTTCCGCACCAAGAGTTAAGCTCCTCCTCTCTACTATATATTATCCTCAGACTAATAGCTAGAGCGAGCGGACTAACTAGACTATTAAGATTACTCTATAATATTATATATAGGTAGACCTAGATACCCCCTAGGTAGATATTCTTCCCGCCCTTTAGTATAACCTTAATAATATATTACTAACTACTATTAACTAGTCCGTAAATGAGGTTGTGCTAGGCTTCTACCCCCAGGCTATCCTTAATACTATTACTAATGAATCCGCGCTAATAGAGGCTATTAAGGTCCCCTAGCGTACCTACTAGGAGGAAGCTGCTAGCCTTATTAACATAGCTAATAAAATCCGCTAGTAGCACTATAACTATTATTAAATAGATATTAAATTTAATATTAGTAACTAGGTTTAGGTTCGCCTTAGTAAGAGTTACTACCTGCCTAGCTGCCTGAAGTGCAAATAGTTAGTAACTTAAGCTAATATATTTTAAATTACTATAAGGGTTAACTCCACAGCCTACTAGCTTAATCTCCTAGCTACTTAGAAGATCTACTTAGTCCTTAATATTACTTAACTCTGCTAACTAGCTAAGGGATCAGACCTATTTTATTAGACGCTAGCCCCGCCATAACTAATTATTATAGATAGTTACAATAAGTATAAAGTAGAGCGCCTTATTAACTAATAGATTAACTAGTGAGAGCATAATCCTATTATCTAGTATCTTATTAAGTAGAAGAGCTACTCCACAGCTTAAAATATATGGGAGCTATGTAAAAGCCTACTTATTTATACTAGTAATATAATTAAAACCTTTGAAACGGCGTTGCTGCTCCACACTAATAAAGAGTAGGGCTAACTGCGCTACTCCTATCTTATAACGGGATCCCTTTAAATATTACTACTACTTTATTTAAGACTATATATAATACCTTTACTTAGCTTCACCTAAAGACAGCCTTCTTTTATGGAAGTAGTATTATACCACACTAAGCCTTAGCGGGCTATTAAGATATCTTATCTAACAAAGCTATTATTCTCTATAATATTGGACTTATAACCTATAAGGCTAATATATATATCTATATTAACTATTTACTTTACTTCTATATAATCTTTTAACTTAAGCTTAGCGCCTTCTACTTAAACATTACTTATAAAAAACCTAACTTATACACCCTTAGCGATAGGTATTAATAGGAGGTAGTAATAATGATAGGTAGCCCTTATGTAAAGTAGAGGCTCGTAATATATATCAGTCGATATTGTTTCGTTGTTATTTAATATCTCCACTAGTTAGGTATTGCGACGTATAGTTAAATAATATGTTATTTGAGGCTTAAGTCGTCTTATTTTACTCTAACTTATATCTCTAAGTTAAATTAATATACTCTTCTTTTTATGACGTAATCTCAGGAGAGTTAATTATTACGTGAAGGTTAACTATTGAGGTATTAGTAGACCCCTTTTATAGTTATCTTCCTACTTAAGGGTCTCATAGTAGTAATATTAATAGTAGTAAGAATTATATAATAGACGCAAGGATTAAATCAAGTCCTCCAAAGTAGTCAGCCTATATATCGAAATTTTGCACGCGCAGTATCTAAACCTTTTCTCTTTTAAGTTTATATTTAGAATATCTCTAACCCTCTCCGAATGATATATAAATTTATACTATTCGCAGCGTATTTAGGAGGAAAATTCAAATATAATCTTTGTTTTACTTTATTCCTAATACCTATACAGATAAGTTGGGTTAAAGTTACAGGAATAAAAGTAATATTTTGTACTATATTTCCTATAGTACCTGCTCCCGCAATATACTATAAAGGGGTCCCTAGGGGAGGAGTACTTTCCTCCTATTTAAAGTAGAGATAAAGTTAATATAGTAGTTTACTCTAGGCTAGCTAAGAGGAAGCAAGTAAGCCTTATTAAGATTAAATAAGCTGGGAAACTCCTCTAGGATCTAGGCTAGTATGTGAAGAGTAGAGCCCGGTTTATTTAACGAAGGGGTGCTATATATTAGAAGAATCTATACTAAGAAGGGAAAGTCGAAGTGCGCAATGTGCGCGCACTCTAAGCGGGTTTTATGTAGTTGTGCGGCGGAGCTAGCGGTCTCGCTTTAGGGCCCCTGGTAGCCCCGAATGCTTAAAGTAGCATAGCCCTAGTAGCTAGGAGCTAGGCGCAGCCCAGCCTATAATAATACCCCCTCTGAAGGCCTATGCGCGGTGACTGCGAGGGCGTTGCTGATTGGTTGGTTGTAGGTAGCCTATACGGCATAGCTATTATAACCCGCGTCTTTCGCCTTCTAAAATCCCTTCTTACCCTTTTTTTTATTCTCTATTAATAACTATTACGCCTCCGCCCGCTGCGCCCACTATGCCTATAAGCATTCTTTAGCCCTTTCTCACTACTTATTCCTTTATTCTAACTTATTTGAAGCCCTCTCTTAAAGATATTACTACTAAGGCGCTACGCACCTATAACCTTACTGCCTTCCTCAACTGCAATAAGTCTGGAGAGCTACTCTCTAGTAAGGGCAGCTCTACTACTCCTTTCTCTTTAAGCAGCGATAATAATAATAATAATGATGATGATGACAATAATAATGTCTTTGGCCCCCGCAGCACTGAGCATACCTACAGCTCCCTTCCTACTATATACGACTAGCCCGCCCGCTATCCCGCTCAGCTATATTATTAATAACTTATAGACTCCCTTAAAGAGATAGAGGGCTAGCATAGAGGAGGGTAAAGGTCCCATTTAGGAGGTAGTTTATCTGCTCTACAGTATCTATTATACTAATACAGACCTGCTATTCTCTGTAGCTGTATACTATAACTTCCTCAGCATATACTCCCACGCTCCCCTATTTATATCCTCCCTATTAACCTCTTTTAGATATTTATATCGCTTAATGCGCTAAGTGTGTGGAGAGCTATGGCTATAGCAGCTATATTTCTATAAGTTTATAACTATAGGAACCTCAAAGCATAGAGTAATACTAACTTATTATAGCTAGATAAGGAGCAGGATACTAACTACTAAGCTTAAAAAGCTACTAGTGACTTCTTTACTACTAACCCTAAGGATACAGCTCTTATAAGCTACACCCCCACTACTACTATACTACCTACTAATAAGCTCTAGTTCTCTCAATAGCAGCACCTGGGCTGCGCCCTCTGTATGCGCCTCCTGCACAAGAGATAGTCCCTTCTTAAGGCTAAAAAAGCGAAGAAGGAAGCTAAGGTCATTGCGCCCGCTGCCCCCGCGCCTAGTAGTTATATTATGGAGCTCTTTGAGAGGCTCTCATATAGGTTATTAATAGCTATCTTACTTTATAAGTACCTCGCAGTGCCTATTACGCCTAACTAGCTTCTATTAAGCAGCTAAGATAGCCCCAACCTACTATTCTTTAATATTATCCTCCTCTAGTATTAGCGGCGGCTAGGTGTTACTGCGTATCTGCTCTAGTAGTAGGTTCTCTGCGGCTTATTATAGTAGGCTGATGTAGAAGTTTGGGTGTATGCAGCCTAGCATGTTAAGCTTAATGACTATGGGCGTCATTACCTCTATTACCTTGTATCTATAGATACGCTTAGTAAGCTCTTTATGATTCGTAAATTGTTTTTTAATAAGATAGTAGATAGACCTACTCCTCTAGAGTTACTCTAGGTATAACTCTTGGAAGATAACATAGTATCTCCATAAGGAGTGCAAGCTATAGCACGCTCTATAATGCACCTAGTTATTAGATATTATTATCTATCCTCACTCCTACTTATAGGTCTTAGTAGTATAGCCTCTTCATCCGTTTTGAAGCTAGTAAGTACTACCTTAGGCTTCTTAGGAGTTATCTCTCATTTATTATCAGAGTTAGTAGTTTTGTTGCTAACTATTATAAGCCTAAACTCTCTATAACCTATTTTCACGTGTGGGTTAACTGCTTTTAATGTATTAAGAGCAACCCAAGTATACCTAAACATCTCTCTTATACTTAGGGAGGCGTTTTATTTAAATAGTTCTACTATTCTCTATTAAGTAGATATTGATTTATTCAAATTAGTACTATCAAGTTTAGATATAAGATTCGGAAACTATTATTTTAAGCCCTCTACGTTAGTAAGTTTTAGCACAGGAGATATTATCTTAAGAATAAGAAGTAGGGTAAAGAGGTAGAATAGGTATAGGAATAATTAAATAGGATGAATAGTTAGATAAACCATATAAATCCGAGACAATAACTCAATATCCAAATATAAAAAGGAATGTATATATCGAAAGATGTTATTTTGTATGTGTATCTCTCTGCGCGGAATTATTGTTCTTTATTATTCTTAAGTATGATCTAGATAGACTATATATAGGTTTAAGTAGGATACTACCTCACTTAATAGATTCAATTTACTTATAAGGTACTACTAGAATAATATAGAGGATATATATAAGTAATCAACTAAGAATAGCTGCTAAAACTAATATAAAATAATCCCTGAATAGAGTTATACGTCCTTAGTACTAATACTAGTAGGGGCAACTCACTACTAGATAGTCCTCAGAGGAAGAGAAACTTATATAGAGCTACGGAATTTATAATTAGGGTCCCTGAGGTTGTGAGATTTCCCTAGGATATTGCGGAATTAGGTAATATGCCTTATTAAAGTAATATAATACCCTAAAATAAGCTTAAGGGTAGCCAGCTATTTGATTAGAAAAGAATAAGGTAAATAGTAAGATAAGTATAGGGAAGTCGTCTTTGGGTATGATTCTAGTGTGTGTGTGCGAGCGTGTGGATAAAAGAAGATAAAAAAAAGAAGATAGTTCTCCCTTCCCTAATTATCCTAATTAGACCTCAATTTATATAAGGTCCTTCTTAATTAGAGTGCTGACTAAGGAAAGAAGAAAGGCGAAAGAAAATAAAACTAGCTGATGTATTTGCTGTTCGGCTCCACTATATATTATTTATAAGAAAGTATAGTCACGCTCTTAAAAAACTCTAAGCCTATTAATTAATAGGCCTATATATAGTATTATAGAGTTAGAGAAGGTCTATATGAAAATTATTATAGATCTAGTTTTATAGACTTCAAACCTACTTCTTATATACTATATAGTACTTGAACCTAAACATATAATCTAATTAGTAAGCTTAGAAAAGCTTACGATTTACTTTTAAGAGGTTAGTAATAATAGCAGTATATAGGGTAACTATAATATTAGCTTATAGTATAACTACTAAGATATTAGCTATACTACCAATAGAGTAATTAGAGATATCTAGGACAATTAGCGTCTCTTTATCTCTCATATAGCTCTAGAAAGCGCCTCTCATACTTAGAGTAGCTATATAAGAATTAATACTATCCTAAATATTAAGGCTAGCTACTTTAATATATAGGAGGTTAATCTAGAAGATCTAGTTCTTATATCCACATAGGGCAATTATACTAATAGTATTGTTTATAGTAGTAGATTTAATGAAAAAGGTATCATAGTATTCATAGCGAAAATATATGTAAGACAATTAATTATTAAGTACAGTATAGTAAATTCGTACATATTCTTATATGCTTTACAAATCTATCTCATATGCGCTTTTTTCCTTATTTGTATGCGAAGCCCTGTTTGCAACGGGCCTGTGATTGACATAGCGCTCCCGGAGTCCGCCCGGAGTCCGCCCGGAGTCCGCCCGGATATTGTGCGTATCTCCGGCCCGTCTGTTATGCTCCTGGGCCCTTAATCTGACATAAATCAATATGCTTATTTGACACCTGTTTCTAACCCCTGACTGCGCATGGGGTTCCTTGTTGATACAAATCTGACAACTATTGACCGACCGACCGCTTTGAACCTGGAAGTCCCCAATAAGGCCCTCGCTGCGGAAGTGCTTGTTCCCACTCTGCACTGTTCCCGTGAGAAAAACAAAGGGGATCCCGTGCCTGGGGAGACTAGGATGGGGCGTGGCTCCTCTGGGAGTGGAAAGCTGTTGAAATACTAAAAATAGCTGTTGAAATAACTGGACTCGGGTAGATGATCTGCCTTTGATGGAAGAAAGGGAATAACTACACAAGGACAGAGCATTCACCCCAAACTACATCTACAACTACAACTACAGCTATAACTATAACAACAAACTACACTATAAACTACAGCCCTGTAATTTATAGTTAACTATAACTATAGTAGTAATAGGTATAATATGGTTCAGGAAAGATTTTTTAATTTAATCATTACTATAAACTATAAGCTTGTAGTTTGTAGTTTACCTATCAGAACTGTATACGTTAGGGGTAATAAACCACTATTTAATACTAGTATATATTTATTCATATTAGCTTTTATATAGTCTTGAATATATAACTTTTAAAATATTATATTCAGAGCTATTACCTCACCTTCTATATTATATATATATATATATATATATGTATATATATATATGTATACTTACTTATATATTCCACTCTTTTTAGTAGTATATATACGTAGATTTAGTTTGTTCTATATAATAACGATTTTTAATATGCAACCTTTGACTTTATATATATATATATATATCTTATTACATATATCAATATAAGTATATATAGCTTTCGTTAGGGTCTCTAACTCGCCTTCAGCAGCCTTCTAGGCGTTATATAGTTGTTGGTTAACTTTAAACGCGGCCTGGCGTCAATCGGCGTTAAGTTAGTGCTCTATATTTACTCTAGGAGGCTGTAGAAGGCCTCCTGCGCTATATAAGTTTATGCGTAGAGGATCTTACGCTGCAGGGAGGTCCCCTAGCTAGTATAAGCACTGATACTATATATTAATATCAATATTATAGTCATTAAATTATAAATAGCTAAGAATAATGTAATACCTCCTAGTATAAAGTTAGAGGAGGAGGATTTATAATATTTTCTGGTAGTCTATCTATATATAGGCTATTCACACCTTAGTTAGAATATCTAATAGTTTACTATTACAACCTTTATTAGGAAGAAGATATCATAACTTAATATATTCAGTATAATAAAGCTCTCTTAGTAGAGGTATAATATGATTATGTATAAAAATATAGTTATTTACTCTAGTATTAAGAAGAGCTGTTAAGAAAATACTATATGTATTGAAGATTAGAACTTATTTTTTCTCCAGTAATATCCTACTAATCAGCTGTTATAATTTAACAGAGGCTATTACTAGTTACAAATTCTATGATTTATGCGCCCCTAGTAAGGGGTTTGCTTTTACTAGGGGTTCTTACTTTCTAATATCTTAAGGGTTTTCTTAGGGAATTTCAATAAGCTCTCTATAAACTTATAGTTTATAACTTATATAGTTTATAGTTTTTAAATGCTCTGCACACAGGGCGGATATAGTGATGTGTACTTGATTGTTTCTAAATCCCACTAGCGCCTGAGGCAAGGACCTCTATTGCGCCGGTGGGTTGTTTTCTCGGGTACTGCTAATTGTCCGCGCGGAGTCGGGCGAAAAGCTAGTGCGGCGAAGTCGGGCGACTAGCTAGCCCGACTCTCAATCTAACCTTATTTTCCTACAAACAATATAAAAACTAACATTTTTCCCTTAATCTCGAACTATTCCTCTCCTCTACACCTAACTATCCTCTTGCAATATTTACAAAGCTCCAAACATTTTTTAGAAAATCATTAAGCAATAGCTCAACATGAGAATCGTTATCGTTCTTTCTCTGGCTGCACTAGCAGCGTCACTCCCAAGTGTTCCCGCTAATGGGCCCCCACCGCCGGCACGACTTGAGCAGAGAGCGCGCGCATGCACTATCGCACGAAGTACGATGATAGAGTGTGTCAAGTCCGCTGTAGCAAATGGTATAGATTCTAATGCTGTAAGTTAAATGACTACTTCTAGAGAATAAGGCTAACTTTAAACTTTATCTAGGCATGTTTACCAGTAGGTATTTCAACCTATATCCATATCAATGCTAACTCGTGCAGTACCGCGACCATTGTGTGGCTCAGTGTGGTAGTGTAAGGTTTTATTTATCCCATGCTTATATTAGGTTTACTGACGGTGAATATAGTGTTGAGATTTGCCTATGTATTGGGCTACCTATAATTAAATCGATCCTATAGGCGTGGGTAGACCTGTGCGGATTTAAGCGAAGTATGAGCCGGGATACCGTGGGAAAAGTAGTCAAACAGCACAGCACGTTGCTTACTTTACACGTATTTAGGCGCGAATTGTTAAATAGAGTAGTGAATCCATATATGTGTTTGCGTGTTGTATAAATTTAACCCGTATGCTCATTTTGCCTTATTAATTTGCGGAGCCCTTTTTGCGGCGCGCCCGCGATACGCCTAGGGCGCCTAGAGTCCACCCAGGGTCGGCCTAGATATAGGGCTTATCCCCAGTCTCCTATTATGCTCCTGGGCCTATATTGTGACATGAATTCCGCAGAGACCTATATCAGGAGGTTGCAGACAAAGGCTCATAAAATAAACTATGAACCTAATACATATTAAGTTACCAATAATCTTATAATATATTGATCTATGTAGTATATATTATATAGAGCTAACTTGGTAGATTGAGAGCGTTGGAGATAGGAAAGGTTAAGCTAAATATGTTCTTAACTCTTCAGTAGTCCCTAGCGCTCTAAGCTAATTCTATTGATTCGTAGAGTATAATTAAAATAAGACTATATTAAGGATTTAATTCTCTAAAACTTCTTAATGTAGATCCCTATGGAATTTGTACTTAAATACACCTAAAGTAAATAATCTGCTATTAACCTATATTTCCTTCTTTGCTCGGGCTATTCTTTATATAAGTCTATAAAGTCTATAAGTCTGAAGCGCTAAACGAACTAGCTCTAATCTCTATTGTTATCTTACTTACTTAGTATATCTTACGTATATGAGATTAGCGTACTAGGTATAGTAGCTAAAGCTCCTAGGCAGTACTCCAGCTTGAAGTTATACTTTAATAGCCACTCTACCTCAGAACTATATTTCTCTAAAAATCTTTACTTCATTTAGAATACTATAAGCTCTTATAGTTTATTAAAACTTTAAAATTATAAACACTATATAGCTCTATGTTTTATATAGCGAAATATTTCATAATTATAAGAAGCTCCTTATTATATATTAGGTAGTTAAATTAAGTAGGCATAACTATTTGGGAGTAAGATGTAACTAGTTAGAGCTACTCCTTATTATTTTATTATACTCATATACTGCCTAATATAAACCTAAAGCAATTAGTTTCTACTACTATCTTAGTATTTAAGTTAAAGCAACGTAGTACTAGCGTAAATAAGAACTGCACTTGAAGTATTCAAATCGCAGCTTACTATATGTACCCCTAGTTGAAGGGCACTTCTTTTTAAAAAAACTACTTTCTATAATAATATCAAATAATCCTCAATAAATGTTTCATAGTAGTGCATAAATCCTAAATTTCACACTCCCTTAATTAACTTAAGCGGAGCCTATTCCTAAATTATATAATTTTTTCTAGGTTGTTTTATACGTTTACACGCCTTTAAAATAAACTAATATTCCTAATAGGTTTATAGAGAACTTATATTTCACTAGGTTCAAGTTAAAGCGTATATCTTTTAATATCGAAAGCACCTACTTAATCTTTACATTATAGTCCGCTCTTAAGCTACTAATAGAAACAAATAACTTATTAATATAAGCTACTATAAAGCTATTATAAAGTTATGAAGAAATTACTTAAATTTCTTATTAATATAGTGCCAAAAGCTTAGAGGCGCTCTAATTAGGCTAAATAGATATATATTATTACGAGACTGCAGTATGTTTCAAACGCTTAAAGGTCTATGACATACCGTTATTATGTATTATACATACTTATCTGTTATTCTAATACTATCTATATATCATTATAATGTTATTATAATAGCCCCTACGTGTATTAAGACTATAAAGAAGCTCTCTACTTATATTACCAACGTGAAGGCCACTAAAGCTACAAATAAGGTGGATAGAGAGTAGCTAGCTCCTCTTAGTAAGTAGTAAGCTGCCCTTAATATATAGCTTACTACTAATATAAAGTAGTAGTAATAAGTAGAGGAGAAAGAGGAGGATAGTAGGTTACTACTACGTACTTACCTTAAATAATACTATAGGAAATATAGTAAAAGATATTACTTTTACTCTTATATCTTTAACCCACTATATCTCTATCATTATTGAAGATATAGGAAAACAGAGATTATAGTTGAATTTTCCTCTCAAATATGCTTCGAACGGTTTATATTCTCATACTATTCAAATAGGGGTATAGATATTCTAAATATAAACTTGAAAGAAGAAAAGGTTCAGATACTGCGCGTGCAAAATCCCACAGAATTTAAAGATTTTAATTCTATAGGATCCATACTCAGTAAGCGCCTACACTCAGTAAGCGCGTACGCGTCATAAAGTACGTACTAATTACGCGTTAAAGTACATATTACTGCGAAGTCTTGCGGAAACTGCAGTTTATATATATCTACTTTTTCCCCGCCTTCTAGCGCTTTACATTTTGAAGATACACATACAAAATATACATCTTTTAATATGTACATTTCTCTCTCTACCTAAATATTAAGTTAATCTCTAGGATTTATATAGCTTAACTACCTATTTTCTATTTTGAATATCCTTATATTTATTCTACCTCTTTATTCCACTTCTTATTTTCTAAGAAGACATCTCCTGTACTAACAGGTTATGAGCCCAGCTTTGAACCTGAGTATAAGAATATTTCCTTACATGTTCTTCTACTTGAATATCTCTCTTTTACTAAGCGAATTTCCAAGGATGTATTCCTGAAGAAAAAGACTTAAAAAGAAGTAAATACTTCTAAAAAATAAAGGAAGAAACTATCGGGATATTGGGCGTATTGGTGCAGGCGCAGGTGGCTCGGCAGAATAGCCCGGGCGGTGTGGTGTAATGTGGGGCATCAGCCTCCCCTCTACACTACTATCGCCCTCCTTCCTACCTACTAATATGCAACTTAGACCTTTTCAATACTATCAATATGACCCCTACTTTTTCGACTGTGTGTATGTATATACTACCAGTATTACCAAGTGATACTAATACTAATTAGTAGTTAACTTTAGTATTATACTACTCTGAATACTGCAGATTAGTAAGGTTATCTATCTTGAAGAGATAGTCTTCCCATAGTAACTATAGGTGGACGATCTACGGATTGGGACCTGTCGCGAAACGGACTACTATACTAACTAGAGCATCTCTTGATCCTTCTTAGGTATCTATTAGATATCTATTTTAGAGCTTGAATAACCTATTAAGTAGTCTTTAATCGCTAATCTGCTTATTTGTGAGATTCTCCTGTATCCGTTACGCATTATTAGCTTTACTAAACCGCAAACGAAGGCAATAATCACACTATAAAAGTATCACTACAAGCCTTAAATTAACAAAACAACAGCAAATCGTCCTTAGACTACTATCTCTAGATGATTCCTTATCGACCTTAGTAAGCTATTTAGTTGGATTTACCTATACTAAGGACGTCTATATCTACAACCCCTATGGGATCCTACCCATGACGATTTTGTTTTTTTTACTATCTTCACTATTCGTTATCCTTCACCTTCCTTCTCTGCTATCCCTCAATTATTCATATCAAATACGCGTCAAAAGTCGATACCACGATCTCTTCTAGCAGGACCTCTTCACGTCAAAAACCCTCATCTTAGTATAGATACCGCTTATACCTATTATCACTGTTAACCTCTTATGCTACACCTACTAAGAACGGTACTAAGCAAAAGAATAATCGCTTCTTTTAACTACTATTTCAGTCTCCCGTTAAATGACGTAAAGACCCGCTTTATATTATAAAAATCCCGCCTCATATTGCAAAATCCCGCCTCTCATCTATCCCTCACCACAACACTTCGTTATTAGTTATCTTATGAGACGGCTGCTATTTATAATATTAATAAGAGTATTAGATAAGAGTATTGGATAATAATATGCACTAATAACTTAGCTAAGTCGATCAATTTAGCACCCTCTTGTCGCTTCCTATTAACTAACGTTAATATTAACGTAGTCTCACCTTAAAAACCCTTCACTTCAACCCCCCCCCCCTTCCCCTTCTTTATAGATTATCCTCATACTCATAATATCTTAAAACCCTTTAAATATATCTAAACATATTATTAACCCTTCCTACCCTTCAGCTATTATTATTATCACCTCACAATATCTGAAATAATCCCTAAAGGCTCAGTTACCCCTAATAAGTCCCCTCCACTAGGATTAGGAGGATCTAATAACCTAAAAGGCGAATAGGCAAAAGCAAAGCCTTATATTAATTATACCACTCTATTAACTAAGATTAACCCAATAACTACTAATAGACCTCAACTTATAGCTATCTTAGCCCATAATACTAGATACTACTATGGGAATAATAAATTAACTACTACTAAGCTATATAGAAAGTGAAGACTAACTTTGAAGGATGGACGTAAGAGTGATTTAATAAAGTTAATTTAACCGTTTTAACTGCCTTTAAAAAGACCCTCTGGGATAGAGGAGTCTATATTACTAGCTAGTTTAGTTAAACTATTATAAAGGGAGTTGCTAATATCATTTAGATTAAAGACTACTATATCTAGACCTAGCAAGAGATTGATGCTATCACAAAGAAGAGCTAAATACTCCGCAAGTATATTAATAACCCTAAATTCTATAAGGAGTTAACTAGCAAAACGAGGCTATTAATAACCCCACTAGAGACTATCACACTAGAGCTATATTCATATAATAACCCTCCTTCTAACCCCTTTGATGTCAACCCATTATTATCTACACTCTACCCTACTTTATATAAGTTTAAGACCCCTACTACCTCTATTAAGTATAATACTAACCCCTTTTAGCTTATTATACTTGCGAAGATATATAGGGATGAGATAAAGTATAGTAGAGAGATATATAACCCTTTTAAAGGAAAGCTTACTATTTTTAAGGACCTATATACTAAGTTATATATTACATTAAATAAGTATAAGAGTGCTCTCTTATTTATACTTAAAGGGTCTGCCCTTACTTTCTTTTACCCTTAACTTTAACCCCTCTGATCCCATATTAGTTTCATTAATATAATTATAAAGATTAATACCTACTTTAAAACTAAAGATTATAAGTAAGCCTATCTCACTAAGTAGCGAGGTATCTCGCTAAAGAAGATTATCTATTAGAATCCTAATAAGTTGAGGACTAAAGCCGTATTGATACTTTTTAATAAGCTTAATATAATCTAATAAGGGCTTCCACATATTATCCTAGGTGATAAACCCATGCGAATATAGATAATAGCAGCTTGCTAAGGCGTGAAGGAGTATGAGATAGCATTATATAACCCAGCCAAGACGTATAACAACTTCTACACCTAATTATACAATACTATTAGCACTATATTACAAACCCAAGACTAGTTTATTATTAAGACATCTATAATAACTACTACTAACTAGCACTTTATTAATAATAAGTATAATAAGGGAAGGAAGTTCAGCAAGGCCAACCGTAGTAGCAAGAGCTTTCACAGGCAGAGGAGCTCCAAGATATCTCATGAGAAGAATGAGAAAAGATGTTTTATCTGCAAAAAGTTCAACTATTAGAGCATGAAGCATACTAATGCTGAATAACGTCGAGAGTATTAATATTATCACGCTAGTCAGCACTACATCAACCCCTCCCCTGGGGGCTTCTAGTAGTTCCTACTAGAAGTTAAAGGTGCTAAAGATCTTATAGCTATTAATAGCAACAATAACAATACTAATAACTACAGCTACGCCCACGAGCACGCTAAAGGTAATGTCGATAAAGACGAGAAGATTGAAGTCTATTTCGCTAGTGAGGCCACTATTATTAACAGACCCCTCCTCGCTGCTACCCTTACTAACTAGGCTACCTATTATGCCTTTACTTAGCAAGACCCCTTCCTGCCCCTTTTAATTACTACTGCTACTGAATTAATATTATAATTTACTTTTAAAGGGCAATACTCAATAACTACCTTTCAAGGCATTATGCCCGACACCAGCGCAGCTAAATTTTCCACTACTAGTCATAATTAGTTCCTTACCCTTTAGTTATAACTAATACTATCACTAAAACTAGATATAAGTATAGCTAGTATAATCTCTATTATTTTTAGCAAAGGTAATACTATTATCAGCCTCAGGTCTATTAAAATTAATACCCCCCTAGGTATAGTTAGGTTCAAATTTATGCCTATAAAGACCCCCTTCCTACTTAGCTTAATAGATATAGATAGACTTAGCGTCAAAAATAATAACTTAATAGATAACCTTATCTAAAGTAATATTAAAATCCCTATTATTTATAAATAGAGTTATATATAGATAATGCTAAAGAAGGAATAATACCTTACGTACTATAACCTTATAGATACTAAATTATGCTAAGTGTATTGTTATTTTAGCTACCTATTAGTCTAACGGCTTTATACTATACTAAATAGAGCTAGCTACCCTACTGATTTTAATGAACTTAAGAAGATCACAAAGTATTATAAGCGTTATTAACTTAATGTAATAGCGCCCGCATAATTTAGATTCACCCTTCGTAACGATATCAACTTTAACTATGAGCGTATTATTAATATCTTTTACTTTAACAACTATCTAGTGCTCCATATCATTAATATAGCAACCGCCTTCAACGCTGCTTAATTCCTTTGCAATATTTCAGCTAAGTTAGTATAGGATATAATGAGGGTATAGTGGATTGATATCTATTAAGGCCCTCTAAACAGGATAACTACTGATGCTAGTATATAGTTTAACTCAGATAAATTTAAGAACTCCACTAAGTTAATAAGTATATTAGTTAAAATCGTACCTATTAAGGCTCACTATAGTTTTAGTAAAGTTGAGAGATATTACGCTATCCTTTGCTATAGTCATAATATTTCTTATTAGGAAAACCCCTCTATAAAGGCTGAAATAGCTCTATAGATAGCTACTAAGGCTATTAATAACACTACTATGGAGTTATCCCTACCCTTCTTGTTTTCGGCGCCTATCTGCATATTATATCCAAATTAGCCCTATTGCTGGACCTTTGTTGCCGCGCTGAAGCTATATGAAAGGCAACTGATGAAATCTGAAAACTCCACGCTAAGTGGCAGGTTAGTGAGGCTATTGTAGCGTGTAATAGGCCTAATACCCAGCTTATTATTACCCTACTGATCCTATCTAAAGTCCGCATGTGGCGCAAAAAAGACGGCTGGCAGGGCCCCTTCTGCCTGCTTAATATAAATAGCGAAAACTATACTATCAACCTACCGCGCGGTCCAAGGGTATTCCAGTCGACCATCATCAAGCCCTACCACACTAATAATAACGACGATAATGCCCTCACGCTTAATACTGTAATACCTAATAACACCTCAACTACCCTAGAGCCCTAATGAGGGACTTGAATGCATAAAGCCCCCGCTGCTGCTAATATTATTGCTAACTATAATGCTATTGCTAAATTTGTGGGCTACTACTTTATTAATGAGGTTAATATCCCTACTATATCTATAAGCATAAAGGAGCGTAATGACCTCAACCTTTTGAAGAGGCTATGATCTTAGGGCATTATTACTACTATAGGTGCCCCCTTCAAAGAGTTCATACGGAAGGAGATTAATGCTCTTATGGGTAGGGGAGTAATTAAATTTATAGCTTATAATAAATATAAGTATAATAATAAACAGATTTTCAAGTCGCATATCGTCAAAAAGATTAAGGGCAAACCTACCTCCAAGCCCTATAAAAAATCACAACTTATGATTCAAGGCTACGCTAATAATAGTAAGGAGTCTATACTTACCTAGTCCCCCACAATCTAATAATATAGTTAGTAACTTATTCTTACTCTCGCCCCTACCCTTCGAAAGGGTTTATACTCCCTATAGCTGAGGGATATTATATAAGCCTATATCTAGTTAACTTTAAGGTTAAATTATTATATCCTCGCCTACCTACCTCAATAGGTATATACCTACTACTCTAAGGGTACTATTATAAGGGTTATTAAGCCCTTATATAGTATTGCAGAGGCAGGCATATATTAGTGGGCGACGTATAATAAGCACTATAGAGAGAATCTCTAGATAGTAACGTCGTTACATAACCTATACCTTCTTATTAGCTCTAATAAAAACACTAACTTCAGCATCATTAGCATACAAACTGACGATACTATCAGCCTCACTAATGATAGCTTCTCCGCCTGCAAAGAGAAAGAGTTAGCTAAGGCCAAGTTTATAGCAAAGGCGAAGGAGTATCTATCTATTGAAAAACCTCTAGTCTTTGATAGCAGCATTATCACCCTCACAGACAACAGCAAGCTATACCTCCGCCAAAAAGACTAGAGTAAGAAGCTCAACCTTATTGATGCTACTAATAACTGCAATATAAAGAAATAATACGTTAAACAACGCGCGCGCGGCGGGTAAATCGCCTCAATTTACTAACTAGAGGCTTATTTTAACCTCTTCACTACTGCCCAGCACTAGGACCCCACTGCTAGTAATATAAAGGCCCTCAACTATTATATCTAGTAGTAAATAGATAACCTTAGCTGTAGTTTAATATTTATACCTATTAATTTAATAATAGCTAAGTTATTCGTCTTCGTTAATAGGTCTTTTATAAATAATACTAACCTATCTTTATAGCTTGGATTTATAATTATCCTAGCTAATGAGACTACCCTTAATAATACCTTTAAGATCTTTAGTAATATTATTTACTTTAGCTTAATGAAGTATAAGTGTGTAACCCGCTCTATACTTGCCTCTAAGATATATAGTATAGTTACTAGTACTAATATAGCTTATGCTATTGCTACTACTATCTATTAACTTATAAAGAAGCTTATAATACCTACTATTACTATAACTGTTTATACTAACTTATATTTGCTATATGAATATCTTATTAAGTTGGGGACTATAAAGGAGAAGCGCCTTATAATTAATATTATAGCCCTTTAATAGTCTAATGAGCAACGAGAGCTTTATGAAGTATAGTGGATAAATAGTTATAATAACCTCGCTAACGCCTTCACTAAGATAACCCTAAATAGCGCCCTCACGCGCTTCATCGATAACAACAAAGCTATAATACATATAGAGGGATAGATTACGGGCCTGAAGGGGCATGATATATATAGAGGGATGGGATGGGCTATACGGGCTGAATAGAAGGAAGGATGGGACTATAGGACTATGGGGGTATGGGATATAGGTAGATATCGCCTATTAGAGGAGGTATTACGATGATATAGGCAAATTGGATAAATAGAGGATAATGAAGGCGGATTGCAGCTACTTTAGCTACTTATTATATCGTTTTAAAAATACTACTTTAGTAGGGGATTTTGGTATATACTAGCAGAAAGTAAAAGACTACTAGTATTGGGATGTTGGGCGTATTAGCCCAGGTGTAGGTAGCTCAGCAGAATAGCCCGGGCAGTGTGGTGTAATATGGGGTATTAGCCTCCTATCTATACTACTATTGCCCTCCTGCCTACCTACTAATATGCAACTTAGACCTTTTTAATACTATCAATTTAACCCCTACTTTTTCGACTATGTGTATGTACGTCCTACTAGTATCACCAAGTGATACCAACAGAAACCTTTTATTCTTTTGAAAAACATTCTCTCACAACATACTAGAAGTAACCTATTCTTTCATCAATATATCTATTAAAGAAAAGGTTTCTAAAGGAAGCGTTAGTCTTTATTAGAATACTTCTTAAAGAGTAAATAACCTGAAATGTATTTATTAAAAGAATACTCTTTAGAAATACAAAAAAGAAGGTCTTTAAAAACAAATAAAAAGGAAAAAAACCAAAAAGAGAAAATAAGTAAAGTACTTTCTTTGAAGATATATTTCTTGAAATTCTTCTCTAGGAAGAAACCTCTCTTTTAGAAAGATATTCTTAAAGAAAACCTTTATTTACAAAGCGTTAGTCTTGAAAAAAACACTTATCGGATTGAAAACCTCTTTATAGAAGGATATCTAAAATATATTCTTTAGAAAGATATCTACTAAGTAAGAAACCTTCTATAAAGAAGTATTTCTTTCTTTATCAAAAATAAATAACTTTTAATAAGAAGTATACTTTCGTATATTAATAAAAGTATATACTTTTATTGCTTTGAATCAGCTATTCTTTCCTATATTTTGATTTAATATCAATAAAGATATAATTCTATATAAAAGAAAAAGTCTTCAAATAAGTTAAAAAAAGACTGTCTTAAGACCATCTCTTCTGAAATAAATATTAATAATCCTAATATTATAGGAAATATAGTAAAAGATATTACTTTTACTTTTATAACTATAACTCACTATATCTCTATGAATATTAGAGATGGAGTAAAATAAAGTCTATATTTGAATTCTGCTCTTAAATATGCTTTGAATGGTGTATATCCCTATACTATTCGGATAGGAGTGGAGATATTCTAAATATAAACTTGAAGGAAGAAAAGGTTTAGATACTGCGCGTGCAAAATCCCATAGGATTTAATGATTATAATCCTATAGGATTTTGAAGGATTTTAAACTCTATGGGATTTATGATCCTAAAGGATTTGGAACCCTATAGAACTTATACTTAGCAAGCGTCTACACTCATTAAGCATATATGCGTTATAAAGTATGTACTAGTTATGCGTTAAAGTATGTACTACTGTGAAAACTGCAGTTTATAAATATCGACCTTTTCCCCGCCTTCTAGCGCTTTAGATTTTGAAGATACATACACATAATATATATCTTTTGATATCTATATTTTCCTTCTATCTGAATATTAAGTTACCTTTCAGGATTCATATGTTTTAAGTACCTATGTTTCCTTTTGAATATCCTTGTACCTATTCTGCCTCTTTATTCCACTTCTTATTTCATAAGAAGACATCTCCTGTGTTAATAAATATTAATAAAAAGGAAGAAGGAATAGAATTTGAAACTATACCTATAACTACTTCCTATAACTATATAAATACTAAACCTGTAATAGATTATATAATATAGGATATCATTAAGAAGAATAAAGATAGTGTTATAGACCGTATAAATACTATTAAACTCTACTTAGATACTGGTGCAACGGCATATATTATCTGTGATATAAAGTATTTTACTTTAATATATAAAATTAATAAATATATTAAATAGAGTAAAGCAAATACACTACTAGTTGAAATAGCTAGTACTGTTAAACTATAACTTCCAAATAACAAAATTATTATTTTAAATAATTGCTTTTATATACCAAACATAGCCATAAATCTATGAAGCCAAAGCCAGCTAGATGAAAAAGCTATTGCTTATATAGTTTAGCAAGGGACACCCTTACTATATGATATATCTCAAAATGAGGCATTGGTTAGAGGAGGTAACAAACATAACTTATACTTCTTTAATACAAAGGTATCACAAATCACTTCTTTAATACTTTAGAAGAGATGAAAGAAAAACCAGATATTCCTAAAGATATTTCAAAACAAATCACTCCACGCATAAATGATGCTTATATATAGCATCAAAGACTTCGCTATATAAATATATAAGCATTAATATGACTTCATAAAGATGATGTTATAAAGGATACTATATGCATTAGTCTCACAAAGACTGGATCTAGAAGGTAGGGAAATACGCGTAATATTCAAAGTGGTGATGATGTCTAAGGAAAGAAGGTATCTAGAAGAGTAGCCAGCAAAAGAAGGAACGATATAGTAGACTGACGAGGTAGGTCACGTGACTGATGTCACGTGACTACTATATTAGGTGACTGAGGTTATATAACTACTAATAGTTGACATTCCTGCTCGCTAGGCCACGAGCCCCACACTTGGGTCGGGTCCAGATAGGCGAATATCCCAATAATATCCTTGAAAGATACATTTAGTTGTGAATCCTATATATTAGGCAAATTCACTAATAAAGTAAATAAAAAAGCTAAACATACATCAGATTTCTCTTATTTATCTAAAGTAGCAGATAATATTTGTGGTCCTATAACTCCAAAGACTTATAATAACTATAGATATTTCATTATATTTATAGATATATTTTTAAATAAGAAAATAGATATGCTTTGGAAAGCTATTAAAGACTAAAACCGAGCTTGAAGTCTACCTATCTTTTATTGAATATAAATATCAATTCAAGACCATTATATTTAAGAAAAAGGAACTTAGTACTGATGAAGGTACTGAATTTAATAATAAGTCTATAAATATAGAGTACCTTAATGGTGGTATTAAACATAACACTAAACCAACCTATGAACATAAACCTAATGGTTTTAAAGAACGTATTATACGTACTATTGTAAATAAAATAAGGTCTATGCTAAATTTAGCAAGGCTACCTAACTATCTATGGGGAGAAGCTTTTTTAGCTGCCATTTATATCTATAATAGAACTCTCCATAAAGGTATAAATAACAACAAACCTCCTGATGAGTTAAAAAACAATACTGAGCCTAATATTAATAATATTTAAACTTAGGGTGGTATTTTTTACTATAAAGACAAAGATCCCGGTTTGGAAAAACTAGATAATAGAGCTATAAAGGCTATTCTGGTTAACTATAGATCTAATAGCTATAAGGTCTATAACATTACAAAAAGGAAATCTATATGAATTAGAGATGTAATAATCCATGAAAATACCTTTTTATCTTCTATAAATAAGGATGAAATTAATCCTACATATAATCCACATGAAGAACTTAGCAGTTTTTATAACAGGGATAAAGGTCCAAGTCTAAATCCACAAGAGAAAAATGATAATATGATTATTAGTAAAAATACTAATAATTTAAAGTTCAAGCTGACTATATAAATCCCCTATAATCAATAGAAATACAATTAAAAATCAAATCCACGAATTAGGTGGAAAATGGGTTTATAAAATAAAATATAATACTGAAACTATACCTATTAGGTATGAAGCCCGTTGGGTAGTGCAAGGTTTTGACCAGTATATAGGTATTAATTACCTAGAAACCTTTAGTAATACTTGCAGACCTGAAAGCTATGGACTATGATTAAATGTAGCTATAAATTTAGGCTGGGTTATTGAACAATAAGACGTTTCTTTAGCGTTTGTTCACGCAGATATAGACAAAGAAATCTATGTTAAGATACCTACTGGATTTATCTATTATAACAGAAAAGAAACCTTGGTTCTTTCTGAGCAAAATAAACGAACAAGTCTAGTTAGTAAGCTGAAGAAAGCCTTATATAGCTTAAAACAAAGCCCTTGATTATAGTATAAATACTTAAAAGAAGTTTAATAAATATAGGCTTTCAGGTTTTACCTTATAAGAAAGCTCTATGTACTTTATATACTAGAAGTTATAAAGCTTATTATGTGGACGAGATTTTACCTGCTGCTTTAAATAAAGAAACTATAGATTATATTTATAGTACTACTTCTTCGTATATTAAAATTAAAACACTTTGGGTTCTTACTGCTTTTCCTAGAAACGAAATTAGTATTAATCGGAAACCTAGAGCCCTTTATGTATATTAAATATAATATAATAATTAAATACTTAAAACGTATAGTAAAACGGATTTATATCCAGTTACAATGTCTTATATTAATACTAATTAGTTCGTATATTTAGGAAATAGAGTAAAAGTAATATCTTTTACTCCTATACCTTTGAAGTACTATGTCTCTATAACTATGTGAGATATAAAAGTGTAAAGTCTATATTTGAATTCTCCGTTCGACTTTGCATCGAATAGTATATAGTTTATGTCTATATGGATAGGGTAAAACCAATGTAAATATAACCTAGAAATAACGTACTTTAATACGTATTATATTTAAGGTTTTATTACGCATTAGGGCATGCAGCTATGCAGTAGCTTAAAACTATGTAAAGATGCATCGAATTAGCGCATGCAGCTATGTAGTAGCTTGAAACTATGCAAAGATGCATTAGCGTGAAACTATGCGTGGATACATTAGCGTAAACCTACGCTTAGATGCATAAGACTATGGCGTAAAACTGCGCATAGGTGCATTGTGCACACTCAGGCTGCTTAAGCGCAAAGCTTACGCTTAGACTGCTTAAGCGCATCTTAAGCGCCGAAAGCGAATGCGAAGCATATTGCGAATGCGAAGTCCTTAGGAAAAGGCTGGACATATATGCCTACCTTTTCCCCCAGCTTTTTAGCCTTTTAGATACAAGTATTTACACACAAAATATACACTTATTCATATCTACATTTTCTCCTCTATTCAATTATTATGCATCAAACCCGAATGGTTACTATTATTCACCATTCCTTGCCAGAATTCTATCTATATCATACTGGATTATTTTCAACCTCTCCTTTCACTTTCGTCTCTATGCTTACAGTATTAAATAAAGATAAGGCTACTAAAGAAGGAATAATAGCCTATTAATAATAGATAGGTGAGTTATTATATTTATCTTTATCTTTAAAAACAAGACCTAATATAATTTATTTATCTAATAGGTTTGTTAGATATATAAGTAATCCTTCTAAGAATTATATTATAGTATGAAACTGTATTTGGGTATATTTAAAAGAATTCTTAGAACTAGGTCTATATTATAAATGTAAAAACTATAACAAAAATACAATTGGTTTTTCAGACTTTGATTGGGCTGGGGATGTAGAAGGTAGAACATCTACCTCTGGATAAATGTTCTGTTTAGGTGTATAATATAATAAGCTGGAATACTTTAAAATAAAGAATAGTTGCTTTGAGCACCTGTGAAGCTGAATATATGGCTCTGTTAGAAGCTATGAAAGAAGCTATTTATCTATATAATAGTTATAGATTTGACATAAATATAGCGTCTATAAACTATACTATTATAAAGCCTAAGGTATTAATAGATAACTAAGTAGCATAAAAGCTGGCTGAAAACCCTGAATTTTATATAAAGGCAAAGAATATTAATATTAATTATTACTTTAGCCGGAATATTACATAGAATAATCTAATAGAATTATATCAGGTTGAATCATAAGATACTATAGCTGATATATTAATAAAGCCGGTTAGAAAAATCTCTTATAACTAGCTAAGACTAGGCTGAATATTATACCTAAACGTTTTTGGCCTACTAATAATAAGAGTAATATATATAAGTTAGATCAATAGTTGAACTATTAGTAATTTCTAGGTTCTCTTATATATAATTCTTTTTACTTCTTTCTCTCTAGGGTTTTATTTCTTTCTCTATGTATATCTCTTTCTTATTAGTAAGGTATCTATATATTCTACTTTACTTAAAAACAAATATATATCTCAGGAGGGTATATAGGAAATATAGTAAAAGATATTACTTTTACTCTTATAACTTTAACTTACTATATCTCTTAACAAAGCTTACATTTACATTCTACTCTTAAATACGCTTCAAATAGTATATATTCCTATACTCGACAGATAGGTGTAAATATATTCTAGATATAAACTCAAAAGAAGAAAAGGTTCAGATACTGCGCGTGCAAAATCTTAAAGGATGTATAATCTTATAGAATTTATACTTAGTAAGCGCCTACACTCGGTAACCGCGTACGCGTCACAAGTACGTACTGCTTATGCGTTAAGTACGTAGTACTACGAAGTCTTATAAAAACTGCATTTTATATATCTTGACTTTGCCCCCGCCTTCTAGCGATTGAGAGTTTTAAGATACATGTACAATATATACATCTTTCAATATATATATTTTTTCTTCTATTCAAATATTAAGTTATTCTCTAGAAGTTATATAGTTTATCTAGTTACATGTTCTATTCAAATACCCTTATACCTATTCTACCTCTTTACCTTACTTCTTACTTCATAAGAAGACATCTCCTATTCCAATAGAGGTTAGCCTTATACTTAGTCTTAAGGTATACCTTATGCTTATCTATAAACCCCTAAATAATTAGAATAAGCTTAAGAGTATTACGGGCTATGCCCCATTACTGCAAGCTATGCCACAGTCACATTAATACATTAATAGGCGGACATATCTCATACTTAAGTGCAGCTAAGCAATAAGTATATAACTTATTATTACGTACCTTTTGCGCGTCTATAGCCAAATTAGTAGTACTGCTGCGCACGCACATACTAAAGGCTGAGATACTATTAGCTATAGCACTACGCCCCTTTATAGGGCCCGCTGTTTATAAAGAGTATCTAAAGGCTTATTAGAATTAGATATATTATAATTGACAAACTTCTAGATGCCTTTAGATTATATAGATATATATAGGTTAAGGTACTAGAACGACGCAGAGGATATATATTAGCAGGCAGCTAAGAATAGCTACTAAAACTAATACGAAACAACCCCTAAACAGAGTCGTGCGCCCTTAGTACTACGCTAGCAAGAGCAACTCACTACTAAATAGTCCTCAGAGTGAGAGAAACTCATATAGAGCCAAGGGACTCCTAATCGGGAGGCCCCTAGTGTCAGCGTCTTCTCAGTACGCCTGTGGCAGTACCGAGGGGGTAATAAGACGTTTAACGACTAGCAGTGAATAGGAACGATATATAGTGAAATAATAAAAGATAGGTCTTTATATAAAAGGAGTGAAAGTCCTGTATTCTTATGTTCTATGCTACTGGTCTTATTTATAGACGGCAGATACTATGTAATAGTAGTAGTATGCTATATAGTAGTAACTATATATTATGGTATGTGATAGTGACTGCGTACTATTTATATAGTAATATCTGCCTGTAAATAGAAAAAGCTATTATCCTAATAGTAACTATATCCTATCCTCTGTAAAATAAGGCTGTGGTGCGGGCGATTTAATTAAAAATGTTGCTGATGTTATTGGCCTTGCGCTTCTTGTTTGGCGTGGTGGTCTTGGGGGTGGCGCGGATAGGGGTTGGGGAAATGATCTTGGGGACCCTGCAGATGAGAGTGCGGAGGGAAGCAACCTCAGAGCGAAGGGCTTCTACCTCCTTATTAACCTTAGCGGTAGCCTAAGTAATCTTATTACCTAAGACCTACTTAGTAACTATATTATTCTTAATATTAGTAAGGCGGTTAGTGAAGTTATTTTAACTTATAGTATTAATAGCTTTAATATTAGCCTTAAGGGCGGAAATATAGGGAATAAGCTTATTATAAAGGCTAGTAGTAAAAGTAGTAACTTAGGTATTAGTGCGTTTAGTAGTAGTAGTGATATTATTAGTGTTCTTATGGGCTTTACTAGTAGTAGTATAGGTGGCGTTATTAATTATATAGATGCTCTAGAGGCTAATAACTATAGTAGGCGATATTAGGTTAGCGTAGTTAAGTGTGATAAGACTGCTAGCGATCTTAGTATTAAAGGTGCTGGGATAATAGGAGATGAATACTGTAAGTATGGACGCGCGGGAAGGAAGTAAGTAGCTATATATAAGACCGCTTAGTATAGCAGTTAGAGCGCGTTTATAGGTGCCTTAGATATAGCGGACCGCTAGGTTGGAGGAGATATTAGTGATTGTGCGCTTCTTGCTGAAGATCTCCCTAAGGAAGGAGAAGACTTTAGTCTAAAGGGTATTATTAGGGAACTATATGAAGAGGGTGATAGCAGCTTTATTAGCGGCGGCGCGGGTAATAGGTCCCTTGGGGCGGCGCTTGGCGGCGGGGTTACTAGGGATAGTAGGCACGTTATTATTATTATTCTCCTCCTTAAGTTCCTCCTTATTATCCTCCTCTTCCTCCTTAGTGGGGTTATTAAGGAGATTATTATTCTTAGCTAAAGAGTTAGAGCTAAGGGGAAAAGTGGGATACTAGGAGGGAGTAATACTAGGGCGAACGGCTAGTCTGAAGTTCTTATTAGTAGGGTTATTAATATCTATACTATTATTATTAGAGTAGGGGGAGATAGGGTTAAAGTGCTTAGATCTATTAGAGCTAGTAGGATTAGCTATAGGGTTAGTAGTAGTATAGAAAGTACTAGTAGTATCCTAAGAAGAAGTAGTAGTACTAATAGTAATATTAGAGAGGCAATTAATAGATATTATTATATTAAGAAGAACAGTAATAAATTAGTAAAGAGTAATAAGGGCTTATGAATAATAGAAAAGAAAAATAAATAAAGTAGTAAAGTAGTAAAGTAGTGAAAGTTTTAATATATATAGTATAGAAGAAAGAGTTAGGTGTTTATATGTAAAATTCAGGTGGAAGGTATAAAGGCTTAAGTTAAAAAACTGCGTAGAAGTGAAGTAAATAGTTAATATAGAGATGCGCGTTAGCCTTATGGGTTATAAGTCTAATATTGTAGAGAATAATAGCTTTGTTGGATGAGATATCTTAATAGCTTGCTAAGGCTTAGCGCGGTGTGATACTACTTCTATAAAAGAAGGCTATCTTTAGGTAAAGCTAAGTAAAGGTATTATATATAGTCCTAAAGAAAGTAGTAGTGATATTTAAAGGGATCCTATTGTGGGATAGGAGTAGCGCGGTTAGCCCTACTCTTTATTAGTGTAGAGTAGTAATACTATTTTAAAGGCTTTAACTATATTACTAGTATAAATAAGTAGGCTTTTATATAGCTCCTATATATTTTTAGCTATAGAGTAGCTCTTCTACTTAATAAGATATTAGATAGTGGGATTACGCTCTCGCTAGTTAATCTATTAATTAATAAGGCGCTCTACTTTATACTTATTATAACTATCTATAATAATTAGTTATAGTGAGGCTAGCATCTAATAAAATAGGTTTAATCCCTTAGCTAGTTAGTAGAGTTAAGTAATATTGAGGACTAGGTAGATCTTCTAGGTAGCTAGGAGATTAAGCTAGTAGGCTATGGGATTAACCTTAGTAGTAATTGAAAATAGGCCGGCTTAGATTACTAACTATTTACGGTTTAGGCAGCTAAGTAGGTAGTAATCCTTGCTAAGGCGAACCTAAACCTAGTTACTAATATTAAATTTAATATCTATTTAATAATAGTTATAGTGCTACTAGTAGATTTTATTAGCTATATTAATAAGGCTAGTGGCTTCCTCTTAGTAGGTGCATTAGAGGACTTTAATAGCCTCTATTAGCGCGGATTTATTAGTGATAACATTAAGGATAGCCTGGGGGTAGAAGCTTAGTATAACTTTATTTAGGGACTAGCTAATAGTAGTTAATAACGCGTTATTAAGGTTATACTAAAGAGCGAGAAAAATATCTACTTAGGGGGTATTTAGGTTTGCCTATATATAATATTATAGAGCGATCTTAATAGTTTAGTTAGTCTGCTTCGCAGCGCTCTTCCTTAAGGGTATCATAAGGCGTAATAGTGTGCTATTGCTTAGCGTTATTATTAGTAATGCCGCGCAGGATAGTGCTATATCTTTAGTTATTAGTATAAGCCTTTATAATCTAAGCGGAGAACTCTATATTAAGGTAAATAATAGTCTTAGTAGAAGCTCCTAGTATAGAGGCCTCAATAAGCTTAATAAAATTAGAGGGACTATAGTTTATTACTTTTTTAGTAATACTATTATTGATATTAGTAAGTTTATTAGCCTTAGGGAATAGTGAGGCTTAACTAGAATATTAGAGTAATAGGAGCTAGGAGAGAGCATCTAGTATTATATTAAGTTTACTTAAGATACAAGTAATACGTAGTTGGAACTATGAGAGGTAATTAGCTATATTAATAAGCTTTAGATTTGCTTTTATAAGGTTAAGTATACATAGTGAGATATAAGTAAGGATGCTATAGGTAGTAGTATAGTTAGTAAGGATATTAATAGGCTAGTAGTTAGACTAAACTAGCTTATAGAGCTTCTAAATAGCTTATATTATGCTAGTAACCTCCGCTTCTATGACCTAAAATCGCTATTTAGTAGCTGTGGTTATTCTAGAGAGGAATAGGATAGGCTGAATGTTAGAGGTCTTAAGCGTAGTGAGGTTAATCTTAGTATTAGGGAGTTTATTCTCTAACTAGAAGATTATAACTCTAAATCCTCCTTTATATATATGTAGCTTAATAAAGAGTTCCTTAGTAGGATTATAGTAATACTAGGCGACTTAACTATAGAGGTTCTCTTATAGGGCGGTTTAAGACTTAATCTCCTCTTCTATAGGTTTAAAGGTAACCTTAGTAAGATAATAAGTATATATCTATTTAGTTACTCCTTATAGTAGCTTATCCTTACTATAGAGGAGGGCGGAAAGAACTATTTTATAGCAGGTAAGGGGTGCTATAATAATATTCAACTATAGTATATTATAGTATAGCTATCCTATTATCCTAAGATATCTCTTGAGGTTATAGAGGTTATTAGGGAATGTGAGTTGCTGAAAAGCCTTAATATAGTTATTAGTGCGTGAGACTCTAGTAGTATTAACTATATGGCTGAGGAGCTTTATAGAGGTAAAGCTAGTAAATAACTTCTCTGTGGAGATATAGAGGCAGCTATTCTCAAGGAGCTTAAGTATAATCTTAATGTGCTGGAGGTGGTTCTTAGCGGTATTACTAAAGATTATAATATTATTAATATAGGCTTAGATAATATCTTAGTGGTTATAGAATACGTTGTCTATAAAGCGTTAAGTATATGCGGGGGAGTTCTTAAACCCTATTAAAATAATATGAGATACCTTAAAGCTATATAGGGAAATTATAGCTATCTAGTTGCAGTATTTAGAATATACTAGAAGCTAGTAAAAAAGTCTAGTAGTTTTAAGTACTATAACCTAGGCCTTATCTTATAGATAGTTAAGGAGATTATTCTAGTTTAGGAGAGAGTATATATTAGGAAGTGTAACCTTGTTTAATAGGCGAAGGTTAACTACTAGGCGGCCTTTTTATACTCTATTTACTACGCGCTATATAATAAATAAGGGGTATATAATAGGAACTAATCTAATAGTAAAGGATATCTTGCTTTTAGAGTGGAGGCTATTAAGCTTGCTATAGGTAAGCTTAGTATCTTCTATCTTTAGGGGGAAGGGGTGGGAGGCCTTAACCTAGCTTTATCAACTATTAATAAAGTTAATATATATGCTTTTTTTATTAGGCATTAGGATAATGCTGCGATTATAAAAGATATTATAGTAGTTAAAAACTGCCTTTAGGCGGGCTATAAAAGTAGGGTTACTAGTATGAATCTTAATACTAGTAGCTAACTTAATTATTAGTATGCTATTGGGCTGGGAGATGCTGTAGGAGGGGACTTCTATAGGGCTGGGATTTATAGTAGGGGTGTTACTAGATACTATAGTATAGAAGGCTTCCTCCGTTATAATAGATGGGGTGTTGGGACGTTCTAGGAAAAAAGTGTTAATATTAGCTTAGTTAATGAGGTTTGTGGTATTAGTATTATTAAAGCGGGTTAAAGTGCTGACTCTTATCCCTTTGGGGATATTAAGCAGCCTAGTTAAAGGGTTTTATGAAAGGATTAGCTTTGGGGTATCTGGGGTAATAACGCTATTAATTATAGAAGGGATCTGGGAATAGAAACCCTATAGCTAGTCTTAGTTACTAGTAGTTAGGGAAGCTGGGAGGTTAGTATAGCGTATTATAGTAAAGATAGAATCATAGGGAGGGATTATAGTAGCTTATATGAGGTTAACTATCTAGATAATAGGGAGGATGCTCTTATAGGTTATATTAGTAGCTATGCTATATATAGAGCGGAACTTTATAATCCCTTTAT
>JAXCEF010000481.1:0-39543 GCA_037178605.1 Colletotrichum euphorbiae | reverse complement strand
TATTATTATTATTATTATTATTATTATTATTATTATTATTATTATTATTATTATTATTATTATTATTATTATTATTATTATTATTAGT
Organism: Colletotrichum euphorbiae; assembly: GCA_037178605.1. Classification (NCBI taxonomy): domain Eukaryota; kingdom Fungi; phylum Ascomycota; class Sordariomycetes; order Glomerellales; family Glomerellaceae; genus Colletotrichum; species Colletotrichum euphorbiae. The sequence goes on along the minus strand of JAXCEF010000481.1, from coordinate 39,455 downwards.
ATAAGTGCCGCCTCTAGAGGAAGGGGCGGCAGAGCTATCCTTATTAGAGAATAGCTCCCTAGCCTTATTGCAATTAAGGAAGGTAGCGAGGTCATAAGCGCGCAGCGCCTTAGTAGCAATATCTTTGAGAGAGGGCTTTAGATAAGTTAGAAGGAAGAAGCAAGTAGCAAAAAGAGCAGAAGAGACTTATAGGTATAATAGGCGTAGAGAGTAGAGGCGCAATAGTTATTTGATAGAGAAGTAAGAAATAAGAGGGGATTTTAAAAAGCGAGGGAAGTAAACCATAACCGCCACGCTATATAGACTATCCACTACTAACTAATTAGCAACACCCTTGCAGTTACTATGCATAAGCCTTTAGAGGGGGTATTATTATGAGCTAAGCTACGCCCGGCCCCTAGCTACTAGAGCTGCGCTACTTCAAGCACTAGGGGTTATCTCCAGCCTAGTGAGTTGAGACCACTAGCTCTACTACATAACTATATAAAACTCGCTTAAAGTGAGCGCATATCGCGCACTTAGACTTTTTCTCCTTAGTATAGATTCTAATAATTAAGGCAACCCTATATTAGATTAACCCGGGCTGTGCCCCTTATAGTTTTATTATATTTGTCAGTTATTTTATTGGTATATTATATTTCATATATATAAAATGCTTTATTTCTCCTATTTATACTAAGTTTATTTCTGAAAAAAGTAGTAGGAACCACTAGTTCTTTAATTTAATATATTCAGAAGTACTACTATAGATATAATCTATAGTTTCTCTATTTATAGCAGTAGCTAAAACATTATCTATATAATAAGCTATTATAGCCTTATAACTTCTAGTATTTAAAATAAATAAAGCTTTATTATAAGGGGAACCCTTAAAGCCTATATCTATTAATACTTCTTTTAAGTACTTGTACTATATTTGAGGGCTTTGTGTTTAACTATATAAGGCTTTCTTTAGCTTACAAACTAAATTTCTTTATTTATAATTTTACTTAGAAACAACCAAGGCTTTTATTATTTTTTTAGAGATAAATTCAGTAGGTATTTTAATGTATATTTCTTTACCTATATCTATATAATTAAACGCTAAGGTAATATTATACTATTCTATAACCTAGCTAGAATTTAATGCTGTATTTAATAATAGTCTATATCTTTTAGATCTATAGGTAGTACTAAAGTTTTCTAGGTAATCAATACGTATATATTAGTTACATCTTTTACTACTTAATAGACTTCATATCTAATAGGTATATTTTTATTATGACATTTTATTCTATAAACCTGTCTTCTATCCAATTTGTGGATTTTATTTTTAACAGTATTTCTATTAATTATAGTCTAGGTATGTTATCAATATAGAATAGATATCTCTTCTTCTATAGCCTGAATCCATTGAGATTCATTATTTAAATTTACTGTTTGCTTATATATAGAAGGTTCTAAGAAGGTAGTTATACTTAATATATAGAGGAGTTTTCTTTATAATTACTATAAGCAGATAAAATCTCTCTTATCAATGAGCAGTTATTTATAGTATAGAGTATAGTTTCTTTTTAAGCTTATATATAGACTTTTAAACCCTTGGGTGATTTATAAGGGATTTATATAGTAATTTTGGACTTTGAGTTATTATTATTATTATTAGGATCTTTACTAATAATATTATTATTTTTATTTTCTGGATTTAGACTTAGACTTTTACTCTTATTATTAGAACGGCTAAGCTTTTTATGTCGATTATAATATATAGGATTGATTTTATCCTTATTTATAGAAGATAAATTTTGTTTTATAAATTATTATATCTCTAACTTATATAGACTTCCTTTTTATTATATTATAGACTCTATAGCTATTAGATCTATAGTTAACTATAATGGCTTTTATAGCTCTATTATTTAATTTCATTAAACTATGATCTTTATTTTTATAGTAATAAATACTACCCTGAGTTTTGATATTATTTTTATTAGGTTTAATATCTATTTTGCCCTATAAGGAGTTTTATTATATGAATCTTTATAGGGAGTTCTATTATATATATATAAATAGTAGCTAAAAAAGCTTCTCTCTATAAGTAGCTAGGTAGTCTAGCTAAGTTTAGTATAGATCTTATTTTATTAATAATACTATATGTTTTATATTCTATAGCACTATTAGGCTTATATATATAGGTAAGTAGAGTATTATATTTAATATTCCTTTTAAGGTATTCTATACTTACAGATTAATTATTGAATTTAGTACCTCTGTTAGTATTGAGTTCTTTTATCTTGAATATAATAGTCTTAAATTGATTTTTATATTTAATAAAAGATAGGTAGACGTAAAGCTTGCTTTTAGTTTTTAATAGCTTTCTAAAAGCATATCTAGTCTTTTCTTATGTATATAATAGAATATTCATACTTAGTATAGGTACTTAGAGTTATATAACTATTAATATTAGCTGTAACGTTATATAAGTAAGAGAATTCTTATTTATATTATTAGATATTTTATTTACTTTATTAGTGAATTTGGCTAATATATAGGCCTTATAAGTAAATGTATCCTTAAAGGATGTAGGATCCTTTATAATTTTATCTTTATAAAGTTATACTAATACTTACATATTTATATAGCTAAGCCTTTTGTGCTATATATAAGCTTTATTTATATGTAAAGTATTTTATTTTGAAAATTCTTTAGTAGCATTTTCTCTTATTTCTTCTACAGTATATATAGAAGAGGTTTATAGTACTTTAATATTAAAGTAGTATAAGTTATATTTCTTACTCCCTCTAAATAATACCTCATTTTGAGATATATCATATAATAAAAGTATCTCCTGCAATATTATATAAGTAATAGCTTATTTAATCAGCTAGCTGTAGCTAAATGAATTTATACCTAAGTTTAGTATCTAAAAGTAATTATTGAGAACAAAACTTTTTTATTTAGAAGTTATAATGCTAACTTAACTGATAGTTTATTTGCTTTACTCTATTCAAAATATCTAATCATTTTATATACTATATTAAGAATACTTTATATAATTAATAATATAAACTATTATACTAGTATTTAGGTAGAATTTAATAGTATTTATATTATCTATAAACCTGTTTTTATTCTTTTCGATAATATCTTATATTATATAACTTATTATAGGTTTAGTATTTTAAAGTTATTATAGGGAATAGTTATAGTTATGTTTTGAAAATCTATTTCTTCTTCTTTATTATTGGTATTAGTATTTTATTCATATCTATATTTGAAGGAATAGTAATAGTATTAACTTCTTCTTCTTTAGAAGAAGATTTAGGCTCTATAATAAATAGAGTTGTTTTAGTTTTATCTAAAAAAGACTTCTTAGGCTTCTCAATAGACTTTTTAGTCTTTTCATTCTTATTAGAGGTATTAAAGACTTATTTCTAAGTCTTTAGAGCTTTTTTAAATCAAAGAAAAAACTATTTTTCTTCTATATGTCTTAATTTCTTATAGTTGTTATACAATAACCCCTTAGTGTTCTTCTAGAGCTTTTTGGGTTTTCTAGCTTTAATTGAAGTAGTATTATTATTTAATTCCTTTTTTCTCTTTAATTTATCCATTAAAATTAGTAAATAAAGTATCTAGAGTATAGGTATTGGAACCGGGCAGCGAACACATCAGCTAGTCTTGTTTTCTTCTAGCTATCCTCTTTTCTTAGTTAGCACTCTAATTAAGGACCTCATATATACTGAGGTCTAATCAGGACAGTTAGGAGACGGAGGGGCATAGACATTAACTTTACATCCTTTTTATCTTCTTTTTATCCTTCTTTTTATTATTCTTTTATATATACTTACATATGTATAATATAATATACGTATACTTATCTTACTATTTTTACTTTATTCTATTCTGGTTAGATAGCTAGCTACCTTAAGCTTATTCCTAGGGTATTATATTACTTTAATAAGGTATATTACTTAATTCCGCGATATCCTAGGGAAATCTCAGTACCTAAGAAGCCCTAATTATAAGTTCCTTAGCTCTATGTAAGTTTCCCTCACTCTGAGGACTATCTAGTAGTGAGTCGCCCTTGCTAGCATTATTACTGAGGGCGCACGACTCTGTTCAGGGGCTGTTTTGTGTTGGTTTTGGTAGCTGTTCTTAGCCGCCTGCTCACACGCATCCTCTGCGTCGTTCCAGTATCTAAATCCTTTCTTAAAGACTAATTTAAGTTAGTTATAAAACCTTTATACCTCTGATCTAAAGAATTAAGAACTTTAGCTATAATAACCTACTTACGTAAAGTAAGCTCTTTGATAGCTAGGTTATTAGTTAACTTGTAAACTCTATTAAGAAAGGTTTCTAAGCTTTCTATATTTTCCAGAGTTATATTAGAGAATTCTTTCTGGATTATAGACTTATTACTAAATTCCTTAGGTAATATAATTTAGTAAGATCAAGCTAGGCTTCTATGGTATTAATATAGTCTTTTATAATCCAAGGGGACTATTTTTATAAGTTAATCTTATATAGGCTAAAGCCCTATTATATAGATCAATATTTGTTTATAAGGGTAGGATATCTAAATTAAAAGAAATATTCTTACTAATTAGAATAGAACTAAATTGTAAAACTTATATTGATAATCTTTACTATTAATAAGTTTAGGAATAGTCTTAAGAAAGTCTGTTTTAAACTCATCTAAAGGTCTTTTCTCTTATATAGAATCTTATCTTTTACTAAAATTGAATTAAGATATAAAGGAATAACTAATTTAAAGTAAAGAAAAAGGTTGTCAATGTTTACTTATATTAGAATAGTTTCGCAATTGATTTTAATTAGTTTATTCAAAGAATAACTATTAGTAAAAGGTAGTTTTCTTCTCTTCTAGTATTTTTATTTCATAACTTAAATAAGTAGTAAAAAGTTTATAATTCTCTTTCTCCCTTTTAACTTTAATTTTGTTTTATATTTAGTCTTAAATAAATTGAGGAAAACTTGAGATAAATTTAATACTATAAGTTAATTCTTAATTTGTAGATACTTTAAATTTGAAATGGATATATATAGTAGGTTGTTTTTAATTTTTGATTTGTGGGTATTGTCACGAATAACGAAAGGGCGAAGGCTAGCGCGCTTCCATTACGCTGTATTGAATGGATTCTGACTTGAAGAAGGAAAAACTAGAATGTGGGCGGGCGCAGCCTCGAGGGCAGGAAAAGCCTGCAGCTGTGGGTTACGTGACTAGGCTATTACGTGACCTATAAATTAGGCTATCACGTAACCTATAAACTATGTAACCTAGAAGTTAAAGCCTAAATCCTATAACTTAAGAAGTTATGTTACCTTAAAGTTATGTGACCTAGGTTGAGTCTCTAGTGCTACAATATTACTTCCCCCTTTACTAATATTACTATTTGTGGTAACTATTTCCCTAGCTTAGGTTTAGTCTTATATTAATAAGTTATTATTATTTAATAGCTCTGGATCTTTATCTTATGCTGTAGCTAATAGTTATGTAGAGAGGCGCTTTAGTAGCCCTTTAGTAGCTGGGTTTGCCTTGTGAAACTCTTATAGCGCTGTGGGTGCGTGCTTAAAACTATTAGTATTATATTATATTAGATTACTATCATAACCCTTCTATTAGCGTAGTATTATAGCTTACCCTAGTATACTTAACTTGCTATAACTTATAAGACTTTATACTCTAGCTTATTATAAAATCCATAGATAGTAGTGGGGTCTTAGCTTAGCTAGGTAATAGGTTAGTAGCTGCTTTTTGGAGCTTATGTATGTAAAATACTAGATAGTACTTATACTCTTTTAGTAAGTTTAGAACTTAAGTCCCTCTAGGGCCTATAGCTTTAATAGGCTAAGAGCTATTTTATAGTTTAAATAGCTTTAGTCTGTTTTTATAGTGCTATCATTCTGTTAGGATATAAACTTAATCTCTAATAGTTAGGTTATTTAGGTGCTATTATTAGTTAGTAGAGCGAGTATAGTGCTATTAGGTTATTAGTATGTTTTCTTTGCTCCTTCCTAAGTAGTATAGAGCCCCTAAGCGAGCTGCTGAGCATCTATCTTGTTTAGCTTTTCCTTAGCTATATTAAATATGCGTATCCGCTATTCCTAGTTAAAGATTATTTGTGGTAGATACCTTTAGTTAATCTCAAATGGAGTTAGCTTTATGGTTTTCTTAGGTAGAGCTGTGTGGGCGAAGTTTATAGCTAGAAGTGTCTTGCTCTAGTTATTTTGAAAGTAGTTAACTTATAGCTAAAAGCGCTATATGAGGTATTAGTTAGGGATCTTAGTTTGGCTATTAGTCTTAGCGTGGCCTGTAATATCTTTATACTGTAGATTGTATAGAGCTTATTCTAGTAGTCTGAGGTAAACTAGGGCCCCCTATTAGATATATTTATAGCTAGAAACTCTATATAGCAGAAGATATAAACATCATATAGTTATACCAAGTTCTGAGCTATAGTAGTCTTATAGTATAGTAAGGAAACTATTTTCTTTAATAAGTAGTATATAACTATAAAAATATTATTATAGCTATAGTAGTTAAGTAAATAAGATAATAAAGTCTATTATAGTATCTTCCTAGGAGTAGTTTAGTAGGGGCCTTAGCTTGCTAGGGGCTCTATCTCTTAGCTTTTAGGTGTAGTAGTAGATATAATTGTTATATATATTCTATTCTATATTAGTATTTAACCTTAGTTAATAATAGCGCTCTTTCAGGAGTTTTATCATTTTATTTTAAGTTGAATAAACTATAAGCTTTTAGGCGTGGGCCTCTCAGATTAGCCTTATATATAGGTTTTTCTCTTCTAGTACTACTAGCTTATTATTTATTACTAGGAGGCTATTTTATAGTTTCTAGTGCTCTTTTTCTATAGTTACTTAAGCTTATAGAGAGGTGAGGGATGCTACATCTAGGTCCCGATTTTGTTATACAATGTATTTAATAAGTAGATACCTATTAAGAGCATTATTTAGCTTGAGAGCGTTTATAGCTGTTATATTATTAGTTTTAGGGTCTCTTAATAGTTATTAGAGCTCCTTAGCTATCTCTTTAGAGAGGTAAGTAGGTAGGAGTAGCACTTAGGTGTGGTTTAATATTCTGATAGCTTGCTGAAATTAGAGGTTTTTATTCTTCTGTAATAGTGTGTCTACTAGCATATTCTCTTATCCCAGGTAGTATTAAATATAGAAGTTAAATCTAGCTAGGAGACCTTATTAGTAGGCTTAGTATATATTAAGAAGCTTTTTAGTTATAAAGTATAGTACTAACTATAGGTATATTACCTAGGGCTCTTTTTATTTTTTAGGGGTTATTACTACGCCCTAAGTCCCTAGGCGGGTTAAGTTATTAAAAGATTCTTACGGGTAACTTCAGCTCGTAGTTAGAAGCTATTTAGGAGTTATGCAGCCTTTTAATAGCCTTAAAGGCAGCTTAGCGGCATTTAGTATCCAGTTAGTATTCTATATTAATTTTAGGTAGCTATAGGAGTTCCATAATATTATGTATATTTATACAAGGGAGGTCCCACAGCATAGGGGTACTATCTAGCTAGTAGAAGCAATAGCAGCATATATTTAGACTAATATTATAGTAATTAAACTAAAGATAGCTGAGAATAAGGTTATATCTGTCCATATTAAGCTAGAGGTGGGATATTTATATTAAATCTTAGTAGTTAACCTATATATAGGTAGTTTATATATTGCTATCTGTGTCTAGTAGTTTGCTATTAAATCCTATAGTAGGAATAAGGTGTTATAGCTTATTGTATTTAGTTTAGTAAAACTCCCTTACTAGAGGTATTTTATAGGTATTTATAAAAGTATATCTATTTTCTTTAGTATTAGTAAGGGCTCATAAGTAAATATTATATGAATCAAATACTAGAATTAGTTCTTTTTCTAGTAGTTACCTGCTAATTAGTTATCATAAGTTATTAGAAGCTATTACTAGTTACTAATTAAGTTTTTTGTTCTCCTCTAGTAGGGAGTTTATTTTCGCTAGGGGCTCTAGTTTTACAATGCTTCAGGGGCACTATCTAAAGCCTCAGCAGGCTTAGTCATATTTATAGTAGCTTTCGCCTTTTAGTAGGGATATTTGCGAGAGTTATAACTAGTCTCACTATAAATGAAGTAGGTACTCTGCTCATAGAGCTTCTTATAAAGAACCTTCGGGATGTGTTCCTATTAACTTAAGCTTTAGTAGGCTAGCTATAACCTCTATTACTAGAAGAGTTATTATAGGTAGTAGTAGGTGTACTTTAACTTACTAAATAGTTAAGTTAAGTATTAGGGGGCGCTATAATATAAGTAGTAGTGTAGACCTAAGTAGTATAATTCCAGAAGTTAAGAGCAGTCAGTATTTCATATTGTAAACTAAGCATTGATTCTAAAGAGAGATAGGCAGCTTTTTGTGGAACTTCTAGCGCTATTAAGACTCTAGGAGCTTCAACTTGTAGGTAAGCTTAGCAAAGGTAGCCAGGCTTGCTTAATCTAGATATTCTTAAATAAGATAGTGAGGTTATTAAGCTTTATTTAGGCCTTATCTTACTGGATTAGGTTAAAGAAAGTCCCCTTATGCTCCTTAATAAGCTATTTAGTAATTATAATCTGAGGGGGGTCTCCCTTAAGTAGGGGCGAGATAATATTATAAGTAGTATCTCTTAAATGCGAGAGTATATACTTAAAGCGCTAAGACTTATTATATTATTTATTATTAGTAAGTTAAGTCTCTATATAGAAGAGCTAAGTATTAAACTTTAGGTACTTTAGGTTATTAGTATTAGGGCTTACATAGATATGGACCTTAAGTATCTTGATAGCTTAGGTACTAATATTACTATTACTAGTAGTAGATGTGGGCGAACCCTCTTGAACTTATCCTTTTAAACGTATTATTTAGTTGAGAATAAATAGCCTAAAGAGCAGTGCTATAATTACTAGAGGGAGCTAAGAATTATTTAGGAGGGAGAGTATTAGATATATTGCGTTTAAAATGCTGAAAGAGGGTATTATTAGTCTCTCAGGTTTTATTACGTTCCTCTTGGGCCTTGTAGCGTTCCTAATGGGCTCTGTTGCGCTCCTGATAATAGCGCTTAAGGGTCTTAGCCTAGCCTGTAGTATTATTTTTAGCGTTAGCCTCTTCTAGGCGTTCACAGAGCTTTTAATTCTTATATTTAAGGCGGAGGGCGGTATTATAGAGAGTACAAAAGTTATTACTACCTATAATATACTCAGTATAGAGAGTCTATAACTTAGTGCCTTAAGTAGCTCTCTTTATAAGCTAGTTATAGATTTAAGTAAAAGTTACTTTAAGTTTATTTTAAGATAGCTAGGTTATAGCATTCTAAATAAGTATGATATATTCATTTTCTCCCAGGTAGGTATAATTAATTATGAGAAGGTTAGGGAGCTTCTCTGACTCAAGAGTAATACTTTAAGCTGGGCTTTTATAGCTCTTAGTATCTAGGTTAATAAACAGACTATCAATTAGCTATTTGCAAATCAGCTTATTTAGGTTAAATGTTTTAAGGTCTTTATATAGTAGGGTATTATAGTTATGTAACGTAGTATAGTAGCGTTAAACTAACTTTGTATAGGGCTTAAGGAACCTTCTAGTATTAAGCGGTAGAGTAGTTAGAGCCTTGTAGCTATAACTAGGCGGTTAGGACTTACTTAATATAGTAGAGGGGGTATATTAAAAATTTTAGTTTGAGTATAGATGAATTAGTTAAGCGCTTACTCAGGTGCTATAGTGTTATTTCAAAATAATTAATAATGGGGGTTTAGTTAATTAATTAGAGATATTATAGTTCTATTTCTAGAGAAGGCATTAGGAAAGTTTAGAATAGTGTTATAAATAACGAAAGAGTGAGGGCTAGCGCGCTTTAATTATGCTACGTTAAATGGATTCTGACTTGAAGAAGGAAAAACTAGAATGTAGGTAGGTGTAGCCTTAAGGGCTAGAAAAGCCTATAGCTGTGCGTCACGTGATTAGGCTATTACGTGACTTATAAATTACGTAACCTAGAAGTTAAGTAGCCTGAATTCCATAACTCAAGAAGTCATGTGACCTTGAAGTCATGTGACCTAGGTTGAGTTCCTAGTGCTGTAATAGCATCTTAGATTTGGAATTAATTGTAGGAAAATTTGAGATAAATTTCATATAATTTATAGTTATGTTTTGATATATGATTTGCGGGTATTTTGATTCGAACTAATTTGCGGGTATTTAATAAGGTTAGAAAGAGACTTTAAAAAAGAAAAATCGTTTTTAGAAAATTATTTTAAAAATTCATTCTCAAAATTGAAAAGAAATTTGAGAGAATTAGGAAAAAAGTAGGAGAAAAATGTTTTTCATATGTTTTGAGTTTGAATAGAAATTGATGATCTTCTAGCTTTTCTAGTAGGTTTGAACTAGTTTGGAAGGCGTGGGATTTTGAAAAAATAATTATTAAAGATTTTGCTACATAAATAATCTTTGATAACTTTATAGGACTTCTTAATTAGGGGATTTTAAGGGATAATTATATTCAATATATTATTACTATATTAATAGAGTTTATATAAATCAAAGAAGATAGAAATAGTTCAACAGAGCTTAATTTTAGTATAGGTAGGATGGAGTTTTTCATAAGTAAAAGAGATATTATAATTGGGGATATCGATATATAAGTAAGGGAAGAGTTGTCTCTTATTGAGGCCTATAAGCTGTGTAGGTATAGCCTTATTAGGCTTAGAATCTATTAGTATAGCTATAAAAGTAGTGGAAGAGAAAGTAAAGATTTTAGAATTATATAAATGGAATTCTAGTAAAGCATAGTATATGAGGGTAATTATTTTAGGTTTATAGTATAATATTTAGATAGAGAGAAAACTTTAAATATGAAAGATATATGTTTATATTTATATTCTTAAAACCCAAAGCGCTAGAAACCTAGGAAAAAGTTAATATATATAGACTATAGTTTTTATAAGACTTTATAGTAGTATATACTTATAATATATAAGTAGTATATACTTATAGCGCATATACGCTTCTTGGGTCGAAGCGCTTACTAAGTATAAGTTTATATACTTACTATATATAAGTATAAGCTAACATACTTATTATAAAATTTAGTGCTTATGAAGTTTAAGTATAAGCATATATGCTTACTAAGTTTTAGGTTTATATGCTTATTAAGTGTAAATTCTATAGGATTTTATATGTATAGTACTTAACCCTCTTCTTTCTTTTAGTTTATATTTAGAATGTTTTTACTCCTATTTAAATAGTAGAAACGTATATACTATTTGAATTGTATTTCAGAGGAAAATTCAAGTATAAACTTTGTTCTACTATATCCCTTATATTTATAGAGTTATAGCGAGTTAAAGTTATAGAGTGAAAGTAATATCTTTTATTATATTTCCCATAGTTATATTCTTAATAGTATCTAGAATATACTAGATGCCTCTACTCACAATAGGCATATTTATACTACTAACCTTAACTACCTTATTATTATGCAAGCAGATAGACAAAATAGTTACAAGCTTCCTCTTATTATTAATAATATAAGGAGCACTATAGTTATTTAAGATAATACTTTAGAAGAGAATATAGAGTCCTTTAAAGAAAGTAAATAAAGCTAAGTAGGTTTCTACTATTTTACCTATATTTAATAAAAGGCTATAATTAATAATATAGTAGGAGATATGAATAAGTAGCTATTATTATTAATCTCTAGAGCTGAAGTTAGAGCTACTACGTCCGCCGCGCCTACCTCAGTTACTACTATATCCATCTCAGCTAGAAGGGAGCTAGCTAGTCTTCTACAACTCCTTAGTAATCCACCCCGCGCGTTAGAAGCTACTATAGAGATAGGCCTACTAGGGAGATATTACTGTTTCCTATATACACTAAACCTTATTCCTAGTTATTTTATAATATTCTATTTAATTTAATAAAGTATTTATAAAGGCTTACTAAATATAGGAGTACCAATATAGAGCTTAGTAGTAGTAGTATCTATAGGGATAAGTAGGTACCCTACTTAATAAGCCTATGAAGAATAAAGCTTTTCCTACTAAAGTAGTATAAGAAGCAGGCTTAAGTAGATCCTAGTTAATAAAGCAACTTATAAGTGTTATATAAGCACCTAGAGCTTTACTTTAGCCCCTACTATAGCTTAAGCTATTAGCTAGCTTACTATAGATCTTAGTAGAGAGAATAATACTAGGTTACTTAAGTAAGAGACTTAGTATACTAATCTCTTCTACCTTTATAACAAGATCTAGCTAGTATTAAGCTTAGGTAGGAGTAGTATAATAATAGATAGTTTTAAGGAATAAGTACTTACTATAACTCCCCTACGCCTTAGGGATATTACAGCCAGGCAGCAAACACATTAGCTAGTCTTGTTTTCTTTCAGCTTTCTTCTTTCCTTAGTCAGCACTCTAATCAAGAAGGACCTCATATAAATTGAGGTCTAATGAGGACAGTTAGGAGATAGACACTCACGCTCGCACACACACACCAGAATCATACCTAAAAACGACTTCCCTATACTTATCTTACAATTTACCTTATTTCTTTCTAATCAGATAGCTAGCTACTTTAGGCTTATTTATAGGGTATTATATCACTTTAATAAGGCATATTACCTAATTCCGCAATATTCCAGAGAAATCTCACCACCTAAGGAACCCTAATCAAGAGTTCCTTAGCTCTACATAAGTTTCCCTCACTCCGAGGACCATCTAGCAGTAAGTCACCTTTACTAGCGTTAATACTAAGGGCGCATAACTTTATTTAGGGGTTATTTTATATTAGTTTTAATAGCTATTCTTAGCTACCTACTCACATATATCCTCTATATTATTCTAATAATGCCTTATAGGTAAACTAAATACCTAATCTCCTCATTACTATATGAGGTAGTACCTTACCTAGACCTATATATAGTCTATCCAGACAATACTTGAGAATAATAACAAACAATAATGCCACATAAACTAAATCTATATAAGTATTACTAATACCCCTAACTTTTAAGTATAAACTTAATAACTCTTAATAATACTACCCTACCCCTAGAGATATCTACTAGAAACATAATAAGCCCTATTTCAATATAATATTTAGTTAGTATATAAGCGCGAGTAGAGCTAATTAGAGATAGCAATAGAAGAGAAGAAGAGCACATCAAGGTTTCCCTAGATCAGGTTTAGCTAGAATCAATATATAAGTTAATAGCAGTAGATTAATAGAGACTTCCTTTTAATTACACTTCCTCTAGCGCTAATAGTAAGTAGATCAAACAGCACACTAACTTCAGGTCAAGCAAGCCCTACTTTCTAGAAGAGAAAGTATATTATCTTCAGAATAGGATTTAGGCTCAATAGTCAAAAAGGCTATTCAGGCTATATATAAGCTTCATAAAAAAGGTTCAGCAGCTGCTATTCTTTAGGTCAGGGTTACCCTAATTACAGCAGTAACGCTAGTCTAGGCCCTTAGTTATATATCTAATAGCCTAGCTACTATATTTTTATCTACTAAGCTATACTAACAATCCTTTTAACTATTAACTCTTCACACTATATATTTTATTTCATAACACTAAGTTATATTATAGCTATTACTGAGATCAAAATATTATATTAGGTATCTAATCTTTTAATAAGCCTAATTTCCAAAATTACTAAGAAAATCATAAGATTAACTCGAGCTCAAACTCTAACTAGGATAGCATAACCTTAGCTCTTCAACTTTAATATTAAGTACGTTCCTAGGCGTCTAAATACTACTACTGATAGGCTTTCTCATAAGCACCCTAAACCCTCTAATATCATAGAGGTAGAGGACCCTAATTAAGTAAAGAACTTTATTACTACAAATATTTTCTATGTAAAAGCGTATACTACCTAGTCCTTACCCATCCCTACTAATAAGCTTACTAACACCACACTATTCTCAATACCTAACGCCTAGCTATAGTCTAATTAGTACTAGTCCATAGAGTCCTAGTAAATCACTCACTATCTTCACACCCTACTTCATCCTCCTAGTATAACTCTCTCCCAGTACCTAAAGTTTAAAATGAAGGCCTAGAGATATAAGTCTCAGAATAGCTTCCTATTTAAGCATCTAATAAGGCGATGTTACTTCCCTCGCCATATAGTGGATTACTTAAACCTCTATATGTCCCTAATCCAAGCTACTTATAAAGAATCTAGCTACTAGGAACGTAATATAACCTTTTATCCCATTTTTTCTAGGTACTTTTAGGAAGGGGCATACTCTAAGGTCCTAGATTAAGTTGAAACCTATCTAAAATACTAATTTGCAAAATCCACCGAGTAGAATAACTAACATATTACTACTAAACCTAAAGCTATTTCTTTTAGCTATATCTCACTAAATATTTAATAGATTAGAAAATAAGCTCTAACTAAGGGGCAGTATAATTTGATAGATTAGCTAGAAATTTAATTGACCCTTATAGTTAACTCTAATATTATTACCCGCTTTATCTAGGAAAACCTTATTTACTAGCATAGTATTTTCAGCCTCCTAATTATTCATAGCAGCCTAGAGAATACTAGCGCTATAGATATCCTAAACTCTCAAGTTACTAATTGCATATACTATCTTCACCTAGTTAGATAGGAAATAATAGAACTAGGGTCTAATACTACCTACTATTTTATTTACTCATCAAAGAACACTTTATAAGCTAATAGAGTTCACACCTTTCTACCTCACATATAGCTATAAGGCTATTACCCCGCTTGAGAATAGCATGCTTACCTAGAGAGTCCTGGACTAGGAACGAGTATAAACCTTTAAATAGGAACTGCAACTCCACATTCACACCTTCTACCAGCTAGAAGAGAATTAGAAAGCTACTACTACTATAGTCACTAAGGTCTACTAGCACTACATAGATCAGTATAACACATCGCACTCCCATACTATTAAGCAGGAGAAGCTTTTACTAAGGGATTTTATTCTCCTATTCAACAAAAAAAGAGCAATTAATAAGAGTAAGAACTTAAGCTATAGTACTAGTAGCTTAGCCCCTTCCGCATTCAATTGGTTTTAAATAATTCTATATCCTATACCTTAGAAACACTATCTAGAGATAAGATTAGGGGCAAGTTATTTAAAGGTTATTTACTACCTAAAGAAGTTCTACTTATTGCATAATAAGCTATAGGAACTAGAGAACTCAAACTAAGCAGTAAAGCAACTATAAAATAAGGTCTATAAGGTTTCTTTTTCCTATACTAGGGGCGCTAGATAATAATTAGTTACTAGAAGCTAATTAGCTACTAACCGCAGTTATTACCTAATTATAGACCGAGAAAGCTATTCTAGAGGCAGAGATTATCACTAAGCTCCAGCATTAAAAAGCAAGCTACTATATTAAAGTCGCGCTCCTAGCGTTGCCCCATAGCTCTTCAGCCCTAAGTACTAAGATTGATAAGGGGACTATAGGGTCCTAATTAGCATCTCCTACATCTAGTTTACTTACTATAATCTTTTGCTTTTGTTTTATTTTATTTACTTACCTCATCTTAGGGACACTTATAATAAATTTCGCTTTTAGATTAGTTATTAATTATAACTATTAGACGACTAGTTAGCCCTTTAGAATATATAGCATATTGCGATTCTTAAGTTTATATAGGATCGCAAGGGAATAATTAGGCTATTTTTATTTTTTTATTAAAGCTTAAGCTCTATTTGTTTTTTTTCTTTCTCTTTTACTTTGCTACCTAGAAGTATAGATTACTATCCTTTAAGTCTATTTAAGATAGCAATAGGGATAATTAGAGCTAAGCAGTAAATATATTAGCTAGTCTTATTATCTTTTAGCTTTCTTCTTTCCTTAATTAGCACTCTAATTAAAAAGAACCTCGTATAAATTAAAGTCTAATTAGAACAATTAGGGGATAAACACTCACACTCGCATATATATACTAGAATTATACCTAAAGATAACTTCCCTGTACTGGAACGAGGCTAAGGATGCGTGTAAGCAGGCAGCTAAGAACAGCTACCAAAACCAACACAAAACAACCCCTGAACAGAGTCGTGCGCCCTTGGTACTACGCCAGCAAGGGCGACACACTGCCAGATAGTCCTCAGAGTGAGGGAAACTCATGCAGAGCTAAGGGACTCCTGATCAGGAGTCCCCCAGGTAGTAAGATCTCCCTGGGATATCGCGGAATCAAGTAACATACCTTATCAAAGTAATATAACACCCTGGGAATAAGCTTTAGGTAGCTAGCTATCTAGTTAAAAAAAGATAAAATAGAATATAAGATAAGTATAGATATAATTATAGCGCGCGTATGTGAGGGAATATATCTATCTAAAGAAGATAAAAGAAGGATTGTGATGCTCCTCCTAACTAGACCCCTATTTATAGGAGGTCCTTATTAATTAGAGCGCTACCTAAGGAGAAGAAGGATAAAAGAAAATAAGACAGCTAATATATTCGCTGCCCGGCTCCAATACTTATCTTACTATTTACCTTATTCCTTTCTAATTAAATATCTAGCTATCTTAAGCTTATTTGTAGGGTATTATATTACTTTAATAAGGTATATTACCTAATTCCGCAATATCCTAGAAAAATCTCACTACCTAAGGAACCCTAATTAAGAGTTCCTTAGCTCTATATAAGTTTCCCTCACTCTAAGGACTATCTAGTAATAAGTCGCCTTTACTAGCGTTAGTACTAAGGGCGCACAACTCTGTTTAGGGGTTGTTTTGTGTTGGTTTTGGTAGCTATTCTTAGCTGCCTACTCACACGCATCCTCTGCGTTATTCCAATATTATAACTCTTTATAAGTCTATACAGATAGTACTACTTCTTAAACTACTTAGATAGCCTCATTATATACTTAGTATAATTTAGAATCTCTTTATAGTTATAGTAAGCTTATTCCTTAATACTCTTATTAAAGTAGCCTAAGTACTACTCAAGATAATAAATAAGGTTCTAAAAGTTAAACTAAACCTAATTTAAGGTATTTAACTTAGTCTGCAAACTCTTAGAATAAATTGAGTTAAATATTTAAAAAATAAACCCCTAGAAGGCCTAATATAATATAACCTATAAGGTAAGAATACTACTATTATTAGAATAGAACTTAAGAGTATTACTCTACTTCTCTTAGACTTTAGCTTATATTATAAGGCCTAGCAGAGTTAGCTTTCTAAGCGCCTCACGCTATGAAGTAGTAATATAAGTAGGAGCTTTTTAAGAGCTCTTCTTAAGTTAGTAAGAAAGAGAGAGCTTAATATTATTATTATTATTATTCTCTACAATATTAAAAAGTATCTGAGAGCGCTTTTCTCTAGTAGTAAGAGTCTTAAGGGGTACTTAATAGAGGCGGAGGTTAGCCTCATACTAGACCTTAAGGTATATAGTGCGCGTATCTATAAACTCCTAAATAGTTAGAGTAAGCTTGAGAGCATTAGAAGGTTTATTAGTATTAGGTCTATTAGAATTAACAAACTTGAAGATACCTTTAGAGGGCGCAGATATATATAGGTTTAGATACTAGTAAGGCTAATTAGCTAGGCTTTAAAGCTTTACCTCTATAGAGAAGGTTAATATTATGAGAGTATCAGAGGGGGTTTATGAAATAGCGGGAGGTTAAAAGAAGGTTAGGAGAGATTATTTTAAAAGAGAACAAAGGGTATGGGAAAAAGCTATTTACTCTTCTCTAGGCTTAGAGAGATTAGGGGGGGTAATTATATATAGAAGAGCTGGGCTTATAACTATTATAAGCTTATAAGTAGGGGTTAGGGCGAGTTATAAAAAGCAACTATCTTAACTAGAGATAGTTGCGCGCGAAGCGCAGTGAAATAAGCAGTAGAGTAGCTTATATAAGTATATAGCTACACTATAAGCTACTATAGCCGCATAGAGCTATAGCGGAGCAATATAGAGCCACTAGTGCTATAGTGCTATACTATTATAAATAGGTATACTATTCTATATAAAGATCTAGTTAGGATCTTAAATAATACGTAATACCTCTAATAATATTTTAATATAAACTTTTATTATAACTCTATATGTTTTTGTATTAGGGTTACTTTTTAAGAGTATAAGGTTACTCTTAATATTCTAGCTAATTATACCCTAAAATATCTTTAAGCAGTATTATTTCTAGTAATGCTCTTATATATATTTTCTTATAGTAGTAATTATCACTAGCTTAATAGTTACGAGTCAGGTATATAATTTAGGTTTATAAATAGAAGTTTATAGTAAAATTAATCAATCAGATAGAAATACTACTCCTAATAATAACTTATACTCTTATGAATAGTACTCTTATCTAAGAAAAGAATAGTATATTACTAAGAAAAGATTAGTATATTAAAGCGCTTCTAGCTTATCCTTATACTTAATAGTAAAGCAGTACTATATTTTACTACCTCTATACTAAGATATGAATATATTATAGTAATATTTTACCAAATCCCTTAATTTTATTAACCTATATGATATCAACCTTCATATATATAGATAGATTAGTATATATAAACGTTTACTTAAAATAAAATAACTAATATTAATAGTCTTTAGTATATACCTCTAATTTCATTTAGAGAGTAGGGGTTAGTAGCTGCAACTAGGTTAAGAGATACCTCAATCTTACTTGTTATATTGAGAAATTACCCCGCGGATATATTGCACGCTATAGTTCTCCTAGGAGGTAACGCCGCGCGCTGGTTGGCTGGCAATATATATTTTAAAGATCCTCGATCGCCGATGAGGCGTTGAATGCTTGTTGTGAACCTTGAATCTGATTTTGGTGGGAGTTGCGGGCATTTTGAGATAGTGGGTGTAGGGGAAGTATTGCGTCGAACGCGAAATTTCGCGTTTTTGGTGGGGGTTGACCATTTTTTTGACACTCTACCGTAGATCAGCAACTCACCCCTGCTATAATTTTAACTCTAAGTAATGCAATTGAATAAGTTTTAAGGGTCGAGTAATATAATCTCTCTAAAATTTATATTCTCTATATAATACTTAGTTAAATAGCTCTAGATTAAACCTATACTTAATTATTAGAAGCTCTTATATTGTTCTATTAAGAATCTACTTCTTTAAGTTAATTAACCTCTCTTCTATAACGGACTCTTACTAAGTTTATAATTATAACGTAGCCTACTATAAAAGAACTCATAGGCTCACCTAATCAGCAAGCATAATTTAGGAAATACTATATAAGTACTTTAATTCACACTCTCTACTAATTAAGGAAATAACATAAAAAACCCTATATATTCTTATTACTAAGTTAATTCTCTAACAGTATTGAACAAAGTTAGCTGCACACTCTAATTAAATAAACTAGCGGAATAGTAATAGCGTGAGCTACATAGCGCGTAGCTAAGTAGTACTAAATTGTATATAATAGAGCTAATTAGATTTAAGCTAAATAAGCTACTGAAGCTCTTATAGCTTAGAAACGCTTTCGCTAAACCTTTTAGTAAGGAACTGCAAACGCTACTATATAAGAGATAACTTCTTAACTAAAAAGGTCTTCTCTCAGAGGTTCTTATAGCTAGAAGCATAAAAAGCTCTATGAGTAGGGCCTTATACCTATTCCCCTTTCTCTTTCTCATTCTATAACCTATATTAAATTCCCTAAGGTATTAGTTATAAAACCCTATATATACCTATACTAAGCTCGCGTAAGGCTTACTTATTATTATAAATTATATATAAAAGTTTACTATAGAGTTTAGTATTAGTATAATTCATAATATTTACTTTTTCTTTAGGTGGTTTGATATATGTAAAGAGTATATTATTAATATAACTTTTAAGAGAGCCCTCCTTAATATTCCTATAGAAAACCTTAATATATATAATTATATTATAGAGAAGTAAGCAAACCTAGTATTGGAGGTTAGATAACTTACTACATACTTTACGAACTAGTGCTTCTTTAAATACGATTTCTATGATATTAGTAAGTATAGCTTATACTAAAGAGAGAGAGCATTACTAATAATAGTATAACTAGTAGATCGTAAAATAGTAATAGATATAGTACTTAATAGTAATTGTAAGAAATATATAAGAGAATACATTGATTGTTTACTAGTCTTAAGTAATTGAAGACTATATCACTATTAAAGTATAAACTTAAAGATTATAAGGGTCTTTAGTATAACTAAGGGGTTTATATAAGTGCAGCTATAGTTAGGAGAGGTAGTTAGAAAGATTATATAACTCAAGGCTATATATAATAAGGAGTCGCGGAGTTTGGAAGTCTATTGGACTTAAGTAGGCAAAATTACTATGCATAGCTATAGGCCATAATATAATAGTATTATACTTCTCTTATATCTTATATTTTTAGTAATTAAAAATTCTTTACTACTAATAAGTAGCCCTTAGCTACTCCACAGTGATTTCACCTAAATAGACTTGCAAAAGAGCGAAGGCTGGCGCACTTTAATTACGCTATATTAAGTGAAACCTGAGTTGAAGTAGGGAAAAGTCTAACTATAGGCTAGCCAGGGCGGCGAAGAGTAAAGAGTCTTCTATAGTATAAATATTAGATAGTTATATAACCTGAAATTTAGTCTAGTTATAACCCACGCTATAATTTTACCACCCCCTCTCCTCTCTTAAGTAGCATTAATATCTATATTAAGTAAACTATTATATATAAAACTCTTATTATCTATAGGCCTCTCTTATAATCTATAGGCCTCTCTTATTACTATTAGTAGGTAATTATATGGAGGTATTAATCCTAGGTGAGGTAGCTAGGTCCTTATTCTAAGTAGCAGCTAGTAGCTAGGTAGCAAGGTGCTTTAGTAGTTCTTTAGCTATTAGCTTAGTAATTTAGAAGTTCTATAGCGCTATAAGCGCGTGCTTAAAGCTATTAGTATATACTAAGTGAAATTATTACTATAGCCCCCTATTTAGTATAGTATTATAACTTACTTTAGTAGATATGTCTAATTATGACCTAAGTTACTGTATACTCTAGCTTATTATTAAACTCAATAGCTAGTGGTAGTAGCTGCTTTAATTAGCTTAATAAGGGGTTGCTTATTGCTTCCCTAAGCTTACTTACGTAAAACACTAAGTAATAATTATACTTCTCTAGTAGGTTAAGGACCTAAGTAACTATAAGCTTAGTAGCTTTAATTAGCTAGGAACTATCCTAAGGTATTAAAAGTTTTAAGGAGTTCTCCTAGTACTATCCTACTATAGAGATATGAATTTAGTTATATATAGCTAAAGTATGTAGCTACTAGTAGTAATTAATAGGCTAAGTACAATATTGTTATATTATAGCTATATTTCCTTTAGCGATATCCTAGATGCTGTAGAGATTTCTAGCTGGTCTTTAGGTATTAATATAATTTAATTTCTCTCTTATACTGGAAAGTATTATTATGTATTAATTCTAGTTTAAGCGTATGTGGTAGTAGATATTCTTATTCTATTCTAAAGAGTATAAGCCTTATTATCTTATTAAGAAGAGTAGTATAAGGGAAATCTATAAAAAAGAGTATCTTGCTTTAGTTATCCTTAAATTGATTAATTTTGTTACGGGCTACGCCCGGTTAGAACTATCTGGGCTTCTGCCTAGATTCACCGCTTAGGGCCCACTTAGTGGCTACCCACAAACCTAGCGTAACCTTGCTAAAGCGGAAAACTCTTCCTTTTCCTCTTCAGCTTCAAATAAATAGTATTATGCTACCTCTTATCATATAGACTTAGGTCTAGCCCTTTGTATATTTGAAGCTTACTACTATAATGATGAGAGATGGGTTGAGCGCCGCTCCCCACTAGTTGCTGAGACAGTTAATAACCTGATAGCTAATAGCTAAGGCGAGCCGTTATATACTAACTTAGTAATAGTATTAAACTACCTCTAGTAGTAAATATAGGGGCTATAGAGGGGCACCTAGTAATTAGCTACGCCCCCCCCAGAAAATTACTACTAGTGGACTACTAGTGATGCCTAGTGTAGTAACCTAGAAGCTACTACTCTTACTCCCAAAGTTCTTAGGTTAGTAGAGAGAATATGCCTTATAGGCGTAATAGATAAGATATATTCTTATGATCGATTAAGTCTTTTACTCTATAGATATAGAGGCATAATATATTCTTGATTTATATCTAGATACTAACTCCTAACTAGTAGTCTCTACCTTCTATAGAGCAGGTAGTGAGAGAGGGAAATATAACCCTAGGGATTTTATAGCTTACTTTAACTAAACCTAGAAGGATTATACCCTATAGCCTCAAGCAGTAGCCTAACTATAGACCCTTTAGTAGAGAGAGATAGAGTCCCTCTCAGCCTTCTTACTGAGATTCAAGTAGACCCTAGCTGATATAGGGGGTAGCAACTAGCCTAGCTAGGTCTAGATATCCCTCCTAGAGGCTGCTCTTACTCCTAGGCTAAAAGACTAGTTGATTACTGTCGACCTACCTTCTAATTATAGTGGGTAGCTCTTAAAAGTTTAGAATATTGCCTGGAAGGTTAAATACTAGAAGGCCTAGAGCTATCTCCAAGCGCCCTACTAGAAGCTAGTAGCTAAGGATACTAATAGAGATACCTATATAACTAGAGCAGTATGCGTCTTAAGGGTGAAGGAGAAATATTGCCCCTAATGGGACTTAGAGTTATTCTCTAATAGCTACTTAGTGCATTCCCAGCAGCGAAGAAATAAGGATACCCGCCTTAAGAATACCTGCACCTACTATACCTATAGGGTTAAGGGCTATATTATATAGTGCTACCCTATAAAAAATAACTAGCTACTAAAGGTTACTAAAAGTTAGGACCCTAAAAGTTAATTCTACTAATTAAGAGGAGGAGGAGGACTACTAGGTAGAGATATACTCCTCTGAGGATAATAAAGAATTAGGAAAAAACTAACTCTAGGGCAAAATTAGGCCCTAAGGCTTACTAAGGAGGAGATATTAGGTTAGGAATAATATAAAATAGAATAGCTAGTAGATAGTAGACCTATTATTATATAAGTTAGAGTTAATAAAGGATACCTAGCTTACGCCCTAGTTAATATTAGGAGTAATATTTATATAATAATTAGCTAGTTCCTAGTCTAATACCTCTACTTTCTATATATTAAGAAGAAGTAGTAACTTATGAGAGGGTATACTCTTAGTAGTTCTTCATTAAGTAATACTCTAGGTATAGTAGCCTTTAGTTTGGAGATAAGTAGCTATATCTAGTATATATTTATATATATAGTAGAAGGCCTTAACCTAGAGATCTTATTAGCATAACTATAAATAGAGCAGAATAAGGTTATATATAATACTATAACCTACTAGGTGCGCTATAGCTAGGGCTATATTAGGGTATACTTAAAGGAATAGGAAGAATTAACTCTTATAATAGAGATAATGGCTATGAGATTCCTAGATGCTACGCTATTCTCTATAGTTTATTAACGCTTAGTGAGGAGGTGGGGTGAGCATTAGGGAAGCGCTATAGAGGTATAAGTTTAGGTAGTTAGTCTAGTAGATATTAAGAAGGCTCTTAACCTAAAGTTAAAGGAGGATTAATAATATAGGGTATTAGCCTAGATCCTAGAGAAGTTTTCTAGCTTATTTAACCTAGATAAGGCCTAGCTGCTTCTCCCTAGCTAGCCTAGAGTAAACTACTAGATTAATTTTATCTCTATTTTAGATAGGAGGGAACTACTACTCCCCTAGGGACCCCTTTATAGTATATTGCGGGAGGAACTACTGCTACTTAAGAATATCCTATAGGACCTCTTAGATAAGGGGTTTATTTAAGTTAGTAGCTTACTAGCTAGTGCTTTAGTGCTCTTTATAAGGAAGCTAGGTAGAGGTACTTACTTCTATATTAACTATAAAGCTCTAAATATAATTATTTAGAAGGACTAATGCTTCCTACTATTAATTTCTAAGATATTATACTATATTAGTATAGCTAAATAGTATATAAAGTTAGATATAGTAGCTGCTATCTATAAGCTGCGGATTATAGAGGGGTATTAGGAGAGGATAGCGTTCTGTATTTAGTATAGCCTATTTAAGTAAGTAATATGCCCCTTCAGCTTAACTAGTGCCCCCACTAGCTTTTAATACTATATTAATAGTATACTATAAGACTTCTTAGATAATGGTGTTATAGCCTATAAAAATAATATACTAATCTACTTAGATGAGATAAAGGAGGACTATAAGAAGAAGGTCTAGGAGGTTCTCTAGAGGCTAGTAGTAGCTAGACTTAATCTCAATCCTACAAAGTATAAGTTTTTAGTTAAAAAGGTTAAGTATGTGGGGTTTATTATAATAGTAGGGAAGGGCCTCTCTTATAATCCTAAGAAGCTCTAGGCGATTATTAAATAGCTACTCTCTACTTCACCTAAAGGGGTCTAGAGCTTCCTGGGGTTTACTAATTACTATAGTATATTTATATCTAGTTATGGGGAGATTATTAAGCTATTAATGCGGCTTATCAAGAAAGATATAGGATTCTACTAGCGGAAGGACTAAGATAAGATATATAAGGAGCTTAAGAGGCTATTTAGTATCTAATTAGTCCTCTACTAGTTTAATCTAGAGGATAAGATAGTAGTAGAGACTAACTACTCTAGGTTTGCTCTGAGAGGAGTACTCTCTTAAGCTAACCTAGAGGATACCTAGCGCCTAATAGTATTTTACTTAAGGAAGTTATTACTAGTAGAATATAATTACTCTATATATAATAAGGAGCTACTAGTAGTGCTATTTTATCTCTATATATAGAGAGTAGAGCTATATAGTATCTCTTATTTTAAGGTTCTAATAGATTACTGGGGGCTTAAATACTTTATAAAAAGTAATACCTTATGGAATATTAGAGTAGGTGGGTAGAGGAGTTATTTTAGTATAACTTCTATATTAAGTATTGCCCTAGTAGGGAGGTAGTAGCTCCTAATGCTCTCTCTTGGCGGGAGTAGGATGCCCCCTAGGGGTGGGATAATAAGTGGAAGTAGGGAAGGGTTCTATAGCTAATACCTAACTATATATAACTCTAAGGAGACCTTATAGTTAGCCCCCTAGTGAGGAGGAACTAGGCGCTAGTAGGCTATCTAGATATCCTAAATACAGTAGTTTTTACTAGGGACCTAGAGCTATAGGCACTATAGCAGAAGATAGTAAAGAATAATACTACTTATAGAGCTACCTATAATATAGTTACTTAATAACTATATAGCTTCCTACTAGATATTAGAGCAAAGATTTAGCTTAGTAAATATAGTATTAATAACCTCAGGAGGCTAACCTTCTGGGGGAGGCTATAGGTGCTTAGTGGGGAAGATAATAATAACCTCTTGGGAGCACTCTATACTAAGATTATTTAGCAGAGCTATAACTTAAGTATAACTGCTTACTTAGGTTATAATAGTATACTTAAGATAGTAAGCTAATAGTTCTACTAGCTAGGTTAGTTCTAAACTATATAAAGGTTTATATAGAACTATAATATATATAGAGGAATATACATCTAGAGGTAAGTAAAGAAAGGGTTCCTTAAGCTCCTACTAGTACCTAACTAGCTATATTCTAATCTCTCTATAGACCTTATTATAGACTTGCTATCTATAAAGGATATTAGTAGCTACTACTTATAGGTAATAGCGGACCAGCTTAGTAAGTTTATAGTACTTAAAGAGATAGAGATTATAGGGGTAGAGGCTTATACTAAATATTTCTTAATCTACTACTTCTACTTCTATAGGTTCCCGCGCAGTATTGTTAGTAACTGGGGGACTAACTAGGTGAGCTACTTCTAGGCTAAGTTCTGCTGTCTTATAGGAATGACCTGGCTACTGAGTATAGTATACTACCTGTAGATTGATAGTGGGATAGAAAGATGAAATTAGGAGGTTTAGGCTATCTTGTGGGCATTTATGATATAGGCCTAGGATAACTGGGGAAAACTACTCCCCGCTGCCTAACTAGCCCTTAGGAATAGGGTTAGTAGTATAACTAGACTCTCCCCGTTCTTCCTAGAATATAGATACTATGCTAACTCCATCCTAGTTATAGAAGAGGAACCTAATATACTTACTATAGAGCAAATAGCAGCTATTCTCCTAGTGAGTAAGCTTAAAGATATAGTAGGTTTTATTTGGGCTAGCTTAGTAATAGAGTGAGGAAAATGCGAATAGGTATAGGTCCCCTATAGAGAGATACTAGGTGGGCGATAAGGTCTAGTTATTAATAGCAAACTATAAGAGCTCTAGGCTTAGTAAGAAACTCTTATAGCTATACTATAAGTATATAGTTATAGGCGTATTAAGCTCCTATATTATAGAACTAGACGTCCTGGGGAATATCTACTTAAGGTTCTATATTAACCTTCTCTAGAGGGTACTAGAGGACCCCCTGCCTGCCTAGCTAAGGGTAGATTTATAGCTACTACTAATTAATTACGGATGATAGCGAATTCAAATGGCGCGTGGAGGAAATCTATGCAGTATAATAGAAGGCTATAGGGAGAGGGCAGCGGCGCGAGGCACTAGTTAAGTAGGAAGAGTATATAGAGCCTACCTAGGAGCTAGTAGAGGCTATTAAGAAAACTAAGGTAGCTAGTAGGTATAAAGAAAGGTATGGGCTAATTATAGCTAATAATAGCAACCCGACTTACGCCTAGAGGGCCCCCTAGCTTGGGGAGGGGATGATATTATAGGCTACGCCCGGTTAGAACTATTTGGGCTTCTGCCTAGATTCACCACTTAGGGCCTACCTAGTGGCTACCCACAAACCTAGTGTAACCTTGCTGAAGCGGAAAACTCTTCCTTTTCCTCTTTAGCTTTAGATAAATAGTATTACGCTACCTCTTGTCGCATAGACTCGGGTCTAGCCCTTCGCAAATTTAGAGCTATAGGTATTAAGTTAAATATTAGTTGAGGATCTCTAATTATTTATCTATATTAATGTAGCTTATTATAGAGAGTTAGATAGTAATGATATAGAGCTTATAAAGTTTATTCTAGAAGTTAGAAATAAATTAGGGGCTTTAGTCTAATATAATAGTAGTAGGGAATATAGTATAGTAGAAAATATAAGTATAGTATACTTATGCTATATCTTAGGCTATTATGGATTTATAGTAGGGTAGTAATATAGTTTTCTTTAATATGTAGTATAGTACTATATATATATTATTAAAGCTATAGTAATTAGGTAGATAGGAAATAAAATCTATTATAATTATTCTAGGCAGGGCTGCGCCCGGCTCCTAGCTACTAGGGCTGCGCTTTTTCAGGTACTGGGGTCATTCCAGCCCCAGCTAAGCGAGAACTGCAGCTCCGCCGCAGATCTGCATAGAACTCGCCTGAAGTGCATATATATATCTTGCATACTTACACTTTCTCTTATTAATATAAGTCTATAATTAAGGCACCCCTTTTTTAAATAAACTGAAGCTCTACCTCTAAAGTAAGAATTAAAAGGAATACTAGATTTTCCAATAGCGCAACTCAAACTAATTCCCACTGTTACTATAAATAGGCTATAGCACTAAAATAGTATATTTGGCATATGTATAAAGCTATTATACTATAAAGAGTATGACCATACTTATAACTACATTCTAGATGCTATAATATATAAAAAGAAGTAGTAAGCACTAAAACGGGCCAATTAGTTTGAAACTATAAAAAAAATAAACTACCTGAAATAGTGATTCCTATAGCAACAGAGTAAAATGATAAATACTAATATAAGGCTTAGTACTATAAACGTTACCTATATCTGAAATAGTTAGGACTGTAAAGCTAAATAAAGGTTATTAAGATTATTATAAATACTAAGGTTATAGTTAAATATGAATATCTTTAGAAACTATTTAAGCTGAAGGCTAGTATTATAGATATTCTAAATCTATACCAGAAAGGTGACATTCGTAATAAAAGGTTATCATGAAATGAATAACCTTAATAATAACCTTAATATAAGGTTATAATAATAAATCTTCACTGAAAAAACCTACAAGATTAACATTACAGATATCTTCAATCCGTTTGATCTATACAATTAACGTTATAGATATCTTCAATCCATGTAATTAATTTTACAGATATCTACAATCCATTAAATTAATATTATAGATATTTATGATTTGTATAGAAGGGTTTTATATATAATAATATAGTTATTATAAGTTAGATATTAAGGTTGTTTATAATAGGTCCTAATACTAATATAATTTTGAATAACCTTAATAACTAAACTCGAAATTTAGCAGTACGTACCTTAGTCTTCTATATTATTATTATTATTTAGTTAGTCCCTTACTTAGGAACTCCTAAAATACTAGATTACTAAATTTAAACCCTTTAGGGTCATAAGTCTCTTTTAATATATCCCACGCTATTCTAGTAGTATTAGCGTGCTAGATCTACATAAGAGGCATATTATATATATATAATAATACAACGCTATAAGCTTTTTTATATTGATTAGCAGTAGGATTTAATATATTTTCTACTTCAGAACTATAATTATTTTTACTATTAGTATTATTAGTACTAACAGGGCCCTCAATAAAAGCGTGACTTAATTCTTTTGTAATCAAACTAGCCCTTATTCTAATAGCCTAAGAGTTTCTTTGAGATTTATCTTTAATACTACTTATAAGCATAGTTATAGAATAAGAATCAGATTTATTCCTAAGGTACTAGGTTAGAGTAGATATAAGCCCTCTATATAATTCACTATTAAGCCTATTTATTTAGGCCAGTAGTAAGTCCTTAGGTATGTTTAGTTTTCAAGCTTTTAGCTTATTAAATATCTCCTTGACTTTATTGAGGTAGTCTCTTATATTATTATTATTATTATCAGGTAAACTATTATTCAGAAATTACTGAAATAATAAATTATTAGATATAAAACCTTTAGAGTTAAAAGTCTCTGTTAATATGTCCCACGTTCTTCTAGTAGTATTACTATACTAGATCTCAATAAGAGGCCTATTTTTAATATATACTAATATGAGCCTATGAGCTTTTTTTAGATTTATTAAGAGCAGGATTCAATATATCTCCTACTTTAGAATTATTATCATTTTTACAATTTGTTCTACTAGTACTAATAGGGCCCTTAACAATAGTATGGCTTAATTCTTTTATAATTAAACTAGCTCTTATTCGAATAGCTTAAGTAGTATTTTTAACACTACTTTTAAGCTTAAAGATAGTAAAAGTCCTACTAAAGAAATCTATTTTTAACTTAAGAAAATATAATATCAATCAGTGGTAATTCTTGAATAGAAAGTTATTTTAGGAGTTTAGAAGAAAATTTCTTTTTATTTAATTAATATATAAGTAAGAGTTAGTTTAGTTATATTAAATCGAAGTGTGACTAATAGATATATACTTCTGAGGAATTGAATTAGAACTAATAGATACTTAATTTCCCTTGATTATATAAATATAATAATCTCTTATCACATAGTAATTTATATTATAACTAATAAAAAGTCTTTAAAATACTAACTACTCTTCTAATAATTTAAGTTTAGCTTTAAAATCATCAGGAATCTTTTAGAATACATAAGACTATAAACATATATACATGTATATATATAAAAGGGGGTGCTTTAGAAGAAAGTAGGTTAAAAATGAGATTCTCTTATTTATATTACCTATAGCGAGTAGACTATTAAGCCGTCTAGAGCTACACCTGCCTATATTCTAGCTTTCTCTTCTTCAATACAGAATCTATTGAATACAGCGTAGCGTAATTGAAGCGCGCCAGCCTTCGCCTTTTCGTTATTTGTAATAATTAAGCCTCTGTATAAGGCTGTAGAAGCTTTCTAGTAGTAACTATTGAAGCTATTACTATTTTATAGCTATAGTTAAGTAGTTAAGATTTATTTAGTATAATAGACGCGTAGTAAATGGGATATATTAATTATGTTTAAGTTAGTAAGGAATATAAATTTACTAGCTAAGCACTTACCTAGGTGTTATAAACGCAATTTAGATTAATTAATTATATAGAGATTAAATAAGTTAGAGGTATTATATTTCTATGTTTAGATAACTAATTAATAGATATAAAATCATATAATTAATAATAGAAAAGCGAATGCTAGCGCGCTTTAATTACGCTATATGAAGCAGATCCTAAATGAAAGAAAGAAAAAACTAGGATATAGGCGAGTGTAGCCTCAAAGAGCTAAAAAGCCTGCTCGCTATAAGTTACGTAACCGGGCGGTTATATAACCTGAAATTCAGGCTAGTTAAGCCTAGCGCCGTGATATTAGTAGTTTAGTTTTGAATTAATCAGAGATAATTATAGTTTCGCAGCTATATTTATATAACGCACTTTAGAAACTTTTTTATAACCTTAACTTATTTATTAAAGCTTATAATATTTCATAGCTTTTTTTAAGTCTTCTAATCCAAGGTTTAATTTAAATTCCTCATAGTAATTAGTAACTATTACTAATTTTCTATTTATTATTCTGCCTAGGAAAGACCCTGTTTTTCAATAGATATAAAGGTTACTAAGTCTTATAGCAATCAATAGGTATTTCGTTCAATACCAAGTACTCTATATGGTTCCTGACAATGCCCGACCATATGAAATCTTCCATCTTTTGCCATCAACCCGGCCGCAGTTGCCTACTCTCCCCGTTGCGGCGCTTTTAGGTCTGTCTACACGCCATCTACGTTGCGTGCAGTTTGGCTATGACCTAAGAATCATCAGCGAGCGCATTGGGATGACGTTGAGGCCAGAGATCTCTGAATACTTACCGAAGCGAATCTAGGGGAAACAAAGAGCGCACCGGCTTGCGCTAGGACGACGGGTTCCTCCCCTTCAGCTGGCAGTGTCTCAAGCTGTCCTTCAACCCAGGCCTTACGTCCCTCCACCTTTAGTGTCTTGGCTCGCAGCACCACGTACGTTCCTGCGTGGACTGGCTTCCTGTAGTTGATCTCCAGCTTCGCGGTGACGCCTACATTGTGTGGAAGCGCGCCAAAGGAACACCGCGCCAGCCCCTCGTCAAGAAGTGTCGCGAGGAGTCCGCCGTGCACAATGCCCGGGTGACCACACATATCCGTACCGAGGTGGCAAATCGACACGAGAGATTTGCCTCCTTTCTCAGTCCAGCAGACCGGAGGAACCGTAATGCGCCCCGGCCCCGAAAGGGTGCCCCCGGTGAGGTTGTGCCGTCGCAAGACATCGGGCAATTTCATGTGCGGTCTTGATTCGACCATATCTGGGTTCTTTCGCATCTCGGCCGCAAGATGATGATTGTTGATGAATTCGTCAACAGCCTTGGCCTCAGCACCCTCGGGTGTGTACATGCGCAATGTGTCCTCGTCAGAACGCTTCCGTGTCGCATCCAACAGGCCGGGCATGAGGGGGCTTGCGGCAGCTACAAAACCGAGAGTCGCAAAGAGGAGTCCGTATGCGCCAAATGCGACAGCCCTTCGAAATCGAGAGGGAGGTGATATCGGCGGTGCGAAGGGGACTGCAGGTCACAGGTGAGCTTGACTCGTCATGTGGGCATGCAACTTTGCGCAAAAACTCACCTGCACCGGTGCCTTGGTGGTAGCGTCGACGGCCATTCTGGCAGGCGGGAGGGAACGCCCGCGGAACGAGTGCACTGGAGAAACTCTGTCTTGCACGTCTTGCAGGCTGCGCTAGTGCTCGCCTCAACGGAGCGAACGAGGCTGTTGACATGCTAGATGAGTCAAACCTGGTCCGTTCGTCACCGCGTAAGGCTGGAAAAGGTGTGTTTTTGCGACAAAGGGGATGAAGCTGAGATTGGGGTACGACAGGGCCGGGGCAGCAAAGGCAGCCGAGGGATGCGATAATCTTTCTCCTGAAAGTGCTGATAGCCGTGAAGACCCACCAACTCGCACCTGCCATTTTTGGGCCAATAGCGGGAACGAAAGAAAAGTAGGGAATAGCCCCATACTAGCACTTAGAAAAATTAAGTATCTTATGTTATAAAAGTACCTAGAGGTGTATAGGTTCTATACTAATAATAAGGTTGTCTTTTTACTAGAAAATACTATTTTCCCTACTTTTACCTCTACTTCTAACTCTTATACCATTGTTAATTTTTTACTATATATATATATATATAATATATCTATCTAATAAATGATTAAAAGTAAGATAACTAAGAGTATTAAAGTATAATTTTAGAAGCTACTTAATAAGTATAGCGCTAAGATATTAAGCACCTTTAGCGCCTAAAAGGCGTCAATAGCATCGAACGCCCCTAGCGCGCTTAGCGCGCCTAATATGCTTAATATACTAAAGGTTAGTAATATATTTATTGCTTTTAACGCGCTATATGAATTATTTAACTAGGATTAATATCTTTAAGAAAGAAACGTTGAAGAATAATTTATTCTTTTTATCTGTTTTATACTTACTATAGTAGACTACATTAATTAGTAGTACAACCTTAGCTAATCATACTTTACTATAATTCTCAATAAGAGGAAAATAGTTAACTCTATAAATATAATCAACCTTATTAATTAATTCCCTTAACTAGGAATAAACTTATCTCTTAACTAGAACTATCTTTTTCTCTTAGCTAGGATTGATCTTTTTTCTTAATTAGTAATACCCTAAAAGAACATTGAATCTCCTAAGTAAAATAATAAATTTACTGTTAACTAATTATAAGGTTAAAGAAGCCCTTATCTTAGATCTAATCTCCCTAAGCCTATTAATTATATAGCTATTACTAGCTTCTCTACTATAGTTAAGAAATACCTAGAGAAGTTCTATATATTACTAACTCTAATTAAACATATATACTAGAGCGAGCTAGCTACTAATATCATAATTACTACTATGGCCCGAGAGAACTTTGAAAGATATTAATTAACTCTTAAGAGTAAATATAAAAAGCTAGTATATATAGAGATATCTATATAGTTTGTATAGAACATTTTATTAATACTACACGATAATAGTGTTATATTAACGCTCTTTATTATAATTAATGTATTAAGATAAATGCACCTAGGGGTGTAAACTAGACTTTATATTACTCTTTAGAGATAAGAAGAAGCTAGGAGGCTATAAGGCCCTAGACACTAGTAGTATGAGGTATGTAGAAGAGTTAGAACTATAACCTAAAGATGAATTCAATCATCTTTGATACTTTCTTTAACTCTAGAGGAGGATTACAAGTTAAGACAGAGTTTTTTTTTTAATATTTATAACCCCTAGATTAAAATATAATATTAGGAAAATAATGATAGATTACTACTACTGGAACTAAACCTAGATGCTCTACTTAACCTATTTAAAAAAAGTATGACTGCTGATATCTATTTATTATTTAATAAAACGTAGACTTAATTTCAACTTAAGATCCTTAGTATAACTCAAGCGATATATAAAGTCCCCAAAGCTACTATAGTAAGTTTTATTAATTCCCTAGCATTAGAACCTTAATATTATTTCAGAAAAAGAAGGCTAAAAAGGATGAGGTAAGGTTACGAAAGGGAAAGAAATATACCAAGAATAAGTAGCCTAAACCTATATTAATAGAAGAGCATAAGGTAGCTACTCTATATAGTAACCCTAATAATAATAAGAACTAAAGTAACTATAATAAGAATAATAACTAAGACTATTAACCTCTTATTTAACTAAAGCAATCTATTAAAACTAGAGGATCTAATAATAAGTATATAATTAGCTAGGACTTTCTTCTATTTCTCCTCTCTTTTAATGAATAAAGCTTATTACCCGTACTATCTAGATTAATAGTACCTAAGGTAAAGCGCGCTAAACCCCATTTTGAAACGAATATAATTAGGATTTTTTAACTCTCTTTTGTATAATTATAAGGTTAATATATATATATATTAATAGAAGCTTAAAACCTATTTACTAGAATATTTATTAGTTTATTAATACTTTCAATAGTTCCATTAAATCTAAGAATAGAGATATAGCTATTGCTATACTTAATCTCTATTATAGTTTATTGAGATATATCTCTAACTAATATTATATAGACCTTACCTATAAGAAGAAAGTAGAGCTTAGAGACTCTTTTAATAAACTAAAGTAATAGAAATAAATACTCCTTAAGTAATTTTAACTCCCTTGCAAACTTATTAAGTTACGCTTAGTAAAGAGAAGATATACTCTATATAATATATATATATTTGCTATAACACTTGCTATAAGATAATAAAAGTTACTTAGCTCTATAAGGATATAGAAGAAAGTAAATCAAAAGGACTATTAATTATACACCATAAAATATATATTAAAGTTATCATGCGTATCTCTTGACTAGATAGAGATACTAACTATAATACATTTATTACGAAACTGTATGAGATAGTCCCTAACTAACATAGAATAATTATTGACAGCTCTTAGTATACTCTTATATATCTATCTACTAGGATAACCGATATTAAGATAGTATTGATATATAAAATAATAAGAAGAGAGCTTAAAAGTAAGAAATATAACATTATGTTTTATAGCTTAGTAGCTATATATCAACACTATGTGTGCTATTCTTCTAGCTCTATAGCTTATTTATATTAATAGTGATAATTAGTTTGAATTACACTTTGGAATTATACTCATTACAATATCTAGTATTCCTTTAATTGTTACTTTAGAGCCCCATAGAAGTTGAATAATATATAGTATTGTTTTGGTTCTTACCAATAAGTATTAGGGCTATATAGGCTTCAGTACTTGAAAAACTACCTCAATAGGGTAGTCCAAAACTCTTTAGTTAACCTATTAGCTATATTTTTGGTTTAATTTAGTATAGGTTTGTAAAGCCTTTTTACTACTATTCTACCTAAAAAATAATATATTATATTAATATGCTTAATTCACTTATGACATTCAGGCTTTCAGCTAGATATTGCGCAGACTGTGCATCCGTTATAATACTAGGTAGGATAATACTATAGGTAGATAGTAATAGCTTATACATATCTACTAGTAAGTTATTTAAGTATATAGCTTCTTTAGTAGCTTTTTTTAGAGCTATATACTTACCTTTACTAGTACTTATAGTAGGGATTTTATGTAGTATGCTATTTTAGCTTATTATATTATTAGCGTTTAAGAAGAATATATATCTAGATGTAGATTTTCTCCCTGGGATATAGTTACCACAGTCTGAATCTGAAATTCCTAATATTCTTATAATAGGTATATTATAATTATATTTTAAAATATAATTAGTACTATAATTTCAATCGCCTTAAATTCTGTCTAGGGCTTTAAAGTGTATCATAGAAAGATTTGATTGAAACCTAGCATACTCGTCTACTGTAAATATTATACTAGGCCTTGTTTTTATAGTCAAATAAATTAGTGATCCTACTTGTTATTTAAATTAGCCTAATCTCTTTCCTTTTAGCTATACTTTTTTTTTACTGACTTAATAGTATTGTTAATAGGAGTAATGTATTTTTATATATCCTACTTATTAAATGTAGCTATAATATGCTTTATATATATATTCAGCTCTATAGTAAAAGTTTTACTAGCTCTATTTATATTCTTTGCTTAGCCTAGAAAGGTACTTACTTCTCCTATATCTTATAGCTTTATTAAGCTACATATTAAGATAAATAATTTATCTATCCTATTATTAGGGCCTAATATTAAGAAATCATGTATATATTATAGTATTATCAGCTTAGTCTTAGTATCAATAAATACGCTATCATTATAGGGAAAAAGTGCAAAGCCTAACCTAGCTAATTTTATAGCTAAATATTGATACTATAATCTAGGGCGTTATTTTAATCTACATAGGGCTTTTTTAATTTCAATACCCAATTAGAACTCTTAGTATCTATATAACTAATAAGTTATTTTAGATATATTTGTTTATTACTATTTCTATATATAAATGCATTCTTTATATTAGTTTAATATATATTATAGTGATTATTTAAGGCTATCATTAATATTAACCTATAGGTTTCAGGCCTATAAGTAGCACTAAACGTAATCCATATATTCACTATCTATAAATTAGTTAAATTCTTATACTACTAATCTAGCCTTATATTTAGTTATAATATTATTTTTATATAGCTTGTTTTATTAGGTAGATCAACTAAATCTCAAGTATACTAGTTATTTAGCTTATTCTTTTCAGGCTACATAGGCTTTTCCTATTCTAATTTATTAGTAGAAGACATGGCCTAATTGTGAGTATAAGGCTCTAATATATCAGTATTTAAAGCTAACATATTATTTCAAAATTTATCTTTATTATTATTATAATAGTTAATAAGCTTGATACTAATATAATTATTCGTTCTATTATAGCTATCTATAGCTAATTCATCTATAGAAGTTTTATTGTTATTATTTCTAGGAATAATAGTAGTATCACTAATATCCATAATTTTGTCACTATTATTTAGAATAGTATTATTATTATTAATAACTTATAAGGAAAGTCATTTTCAATAATTACTAGATCTCTAGCCTTTAGGGGTTTTTAAGTTTCAAAACTAAATACTCAATATCAAGCAGCATTATTACTAAAGCCTATTAATATACCTTTAATACCCCTACGGGATAATTTAGTTAGCGTGTTAGTTTTATTCTTATAATATACAAAGCATTCAAAAACCCTTACATCTGAATCATTAAGCTTAGTTTTATTTTTAACCTCATAGAACGTTCTATAACTAAAAGACCTATATAGTATTATATTATATAGATATACTGCTGTATATATAGCATATACCCAGAATTCTAGAGGTAGATAACTACTATATAATAGAGCCCTTACTTTTCTTGATAAGGTCCTATTTACTCTTTCAGCTAACCCGTTTTGTTCTAGCATGTATAACCTAGACCTTCAATATATTGAAGCAGAACTACCCATTTTAATCTTCGATTACTTATTAATATATCGAGTACTATTATCAGTAGGTAATACTGTAATTGTTTCTTTATTAGGGCTATTAGCCTCTACTGAAAGTTTGAATAAATTAAAAGCCTTATAAGCCTCATCTTTAGTAATTATTATTTTAAGCTGTAGATATTTAGAATAGTCATCTAAAAATATAATAAAGCACCTATAATAATTATAGGTTATAAGGCTTATAGGGCCGCATAGATCAATATAGGCCTTTTATAAATATCTAGTAGTTTTTTCACTATTAGATTTTTTATTGACCTTATTAGTTATATTAGCTTTTTATAAATTTCGTAGTTATTAAAATGTATAGGTGAATTATAACGTACTATATTTTTCTTCAGCTTATTGAGATAATTACTACTAATATATTAAATCTATTATATAGAAAATTAGTATTAGTAGATATAGTACTTAATATTATTTTAGTATTAGTAATGTTACCTCATAACAATACTTTAATAGGTAAGTAGTATAGATTACTAATTGTATTTACTCTAGTAATACTAATATTATGTTTTTAATATAAGTATACTTATTATTAAATAGAGTAGCTATATTAGGTATATTACTTAGACTTTCTTGACTAATAAAATCAATACCTAGTTGTAGTATATAAAAGTAGTTTTGTAGTAGTATCTTACTACCTGAACTTGTAAATTTAACATCATAATTACTCTATTAGGTAATATTAGTAACTTTAGCTTTTTCCTAACTAACTTACTTAGTATAAGGTCTTCGAGACATAAAGTAATTTGTATTTATTACAAATTAAGCCTCTACATAAGTATCTGATATAGAATTACTTATGTATCTCTCCTTCATCTCATTACTACTATTTTTTCTATTAGTATTAGCAGTACTTTATATTTTTAGTGGGGAATGTATCTTAATAGCTGTATTGAAGTTTTTAGTACTACTAGAGATAGTATTGTAGTAATTATTATTAGTAGTAGTAGTAGTAGTAGTATCCATATATGAACTATACTTAGA
Source organism: Colletotrichum euphorbiae (assembly GCA_037178605.1). Taxonomy (NCBI): domain Eukaryota; kingdom Fungi; phylum Ascomycota; class Sordariomycetes; order Glomerellales; family Glomerellaceae; genus Colletotrichum; species Colletotrichum euphorbiae. The sequence continues at coordinate 1,514 of JAXCEF010000481.1, read as the reverse complement.
TATAGAGGCTTTGGTACTAAAGTCCCTAATGACAAGCGCCTTATTAGGCGCCGTATGGTTATATTTAATATTAGGATTCTTTAATATATCCCAATTCTTTGGTGCTAGGGCTGGGCTTGAATAAAAGCACTTAGTACTATGGTAGATAGAAACGTTTAAAGTTATTATACTATAATCCTTTAGTTTTTTTTCTAGCCCTTTTCAGCTACCTTATAAGCCTTTTTAGGGATATGATTATATCCTTAATCAGGCTTATAATTACTAACTAAAAGGTTATTCTTCTTAGTTAGAAGATATTCTTTTAGATTTATCTATAATACTACTTATAAGTGTAGCATAGTTATATAGTAAGAATCAGATTTATTCCTAAGGTGCTGAGTTTTATTAGATATTGACTCTTTATATAATTCACTATTAAGCCTATTTGAAATCTAGGCTAATAGTAAATCCTTAGGTATTTCTGATTTTTGAGCCCTTAGCTTACTAAATATGTCCTTAACTTTATTAAGGTATTCTTTAATATTATTGTTATTAGCTAATCTATCATCTAGAAATTCTTGAAATAATAGTTTATTAGAAATAAACTCTTCAGTGTTATAAGTCTCTTCCAATATATTCCACGCTGTTTTAGCAGTATTAGCGTGTTGAATTTATATAAGAGGCCTATCTTTAACATATAATAATTTAAGGCTATAATTCTTTTTAGATTCATTTATAGTAGAGTTTAATATATTATCTACTTTAAAAGTATTATTATTATTTTCACTATTAGTACTCTCAGTACTGGTAGGGTTTTTAATAATACCGTACCTTAATTCTTTTATAATTAAACTAGCTCTTATTCGAATAGCCTAAGTAGTATAATTAATACGACCTTCAAGCTTAGGAATAAAATGGGGGTTTTGCTTGAGGAATGTATTTTAACTTGAAAATGTAGATATTTTAAGAACGTAGTTATTTTCAAACAGAAACTTATTTCAGAAAGTTATTTTAGAAAGCCCTCTTTGTCTTGAAAAGAATGTGATTTCTTTGATTTATTTAATTGATACGTCCATAAGAGTCTGTTTTTTTATATTAAATCGAAGTACAACTAATAGATGCATACTTCTGAGGAATTAAAAATATATACTTAATTTCTTTTGAACTTAATATTACAATAATCTCTTATGAAATAGTAATTTGTATTATAACTAGTAAAGGCTCTTTATAATACTAACTACTCTTCTAATAATTCAAGGATAGCTTTGGAATTATTAGGAGTCTTTTTATCTCTTCAAGAGAACATGTATATATATATATGAAAGTTATATATATATATTAAAGTTATATATAAATTAAAGTTATATATATGTTAAAGTTATATATATTAAACTTAGATATAAATTAAAGTTATATATAAATTAAAGATATATATATTTCAGAGGTATTTATAAACTAAAGGCTTTTATATTTATATATAAGGGGGGTGACCTAGAAAGAGTAGGTTTATATTGAGGTCTCAAAAAGATCCTTAG
>JAXCEF010000480.1:0-40079 GCA_037178605.1 Colletotrichum euphorbiae | reverse complement strand
GACCCATGCTCATGCCGGGACCCATGCTCATGCCGGGACCCATGCTCATGCCGGGACCCATGCTCATGCCGGGACCCATGCTCATGCCGGGACCCATGCTCATGCCGGGCATGTTGGGGGGCATGGGCGTCGTCGGAGTGCCCGGAGGGGGCTTGGGCATGGCCGGAGGAGGAGTAGGCTTCGGCGTCGGCTGCGTGTTACCGGAACCAGTGCCGTTGCCGCCAGCACCAGGTCCCATGCCCGTACCAGCCCCGACGGGGCCGGCGTTGGTGACGCGGAAGAAATTTCCGGCAACGACCTTATCCTGCAGACCGGCGGCCATGAGGGCATTCATGGGGTTGAAGTCGCGGCGGTTCTGCGCAGCGCCCGACAGAGCCATGAGGCCCTGCTGCGAGATCATGGTGTGGTCGACGGCGATGAAGGTGTAGCGGTGGCTCAGGGGCTCTCTCGCGGGCGGGTTGGGGCCGAAGTAGGGCGCCAGAGCCGCGGCGTTCATCTTGTTCTGCATCAGATGGACTGTCTTGGTGCCGGCGGTGGTATTCAGGACTGTTGGGTTGTCGGCGGACGTGAAGCCGGTCTGCATCCAGTGGAGGAGGGTGGTGGTCTTCGGGGGCTGGTTGGTCGGGACGTCGATGTCGACCATGATGACGGCGTACTGACCGTTCAGCTTCTGCTCAGTCGCGATGGTGGGCACACTCTGGCTAGCTAATAATCATGGACTGTTAGGGGCTTTTTTTTTCTTTTTTTCTTTTTTTGGTTCGATTCCTTTTCTGTCTATTCCCTCCCTCTCCTCTCGCAGGCAACTTACAATCTTTTGGCAGGTTCACGCCATCCAGGGCCGAGATGCCTCGGTAAGAAACGATTAGGGGATTGTTGGATGCTGGCATGAATCCCTGGGGAGTAGCGGCCGACGTCAACGTCGCCGCCGCCAGGACGGCAATAGCCTTGGACAACATTATTAAAAAATAAAATCTCGAAGCAGCGGAGTAGTATATCCCGCCGTTGGAAAATATGGAGGACTAAAGAAGGAATGAAGTGAAAACGAACAGGACTACCAGAGCTCAACCACAACGTCGTTTAACAGAGAAGAAGAATATGATCAACCACCGTAGACGGACCGGAAAGTATTGGCGTAAGTCGTTATTTAGGGCGGGCAATGTCTTATTCATTGCCACACACGCCGTCTTTCGCTCACTCACTCTCTCATTCACACGCACGCAACCTTTGGAGGCCATCCCACGGCACGGAAACATTCAAAAGCCAAGATGAAACGCTGTCCCAGCAATCTTGTTACATGAGGCAAGCCAACCTGGTGCATGAAGCATGGACCACGATCACAATTACCCTGGGGGCTTCGGGAGATGTACTGCGGCACATCGATTGGCGGGGAAGTCTGTACCTGAAAACATGCAGGGTCATCCTTACATTGAGCCCAAGAGCAACAGGCCGCGAAGTGTTTTCTGCAAGGCCGCAGGGCTGCACCATCGAGGGCCTCTTCTGTTCACTTCGCGGCGGTGTTGTACGTTTCGAGCGGACTTCGAACTCACCTTCCTCTTCCTGTCTTTGGCCATTTCGCTTTCTCCACGGACTTACTGAAAGTCTCCCCCAGTGGACCACAGCTGGTGTTTTTGTTTTTCCTGCTCCGCATCAGAAGCGATAGCAGACAGATTCTTTGGATGACCTCGACGGGGTTCCCAAGACGGGATGTTTGTGCGACGCCGGCACGGTTCCAGACTCAACCCCGGGGTCTGTGGGCATGTGATGCGCCCTATCTCTGCCAGCGACTTTGATCGCCATGTCGGAAACCAATCAAGTTGCTTCGAACAAATCCTATCTTCGCCAGGGACGTCGAAGACGATTCCTTAATATCCAATGACATAAGTCACCAGACCATGTTGTATCAACAGCCAAGCTGAACGACGCTCCGCGTATTCCCCTCCCCCACCCCCCGAGCTTGGCAGTCACTTGAAGCCTCAAGCCAGGTACTGCCGGTCGTGCAATCAGGGACCCATGGTGCCCTTGAACCCCGCCACGACGGGTGACGAGTTTGCAGAGAGCATGAAACATGGGCCATTTCTTTCCGATACTCGGCAGCCGGAGTCTATGGACCCCTACACCAATAGGCGTCCAGGCTGGACGAATCCAAATTCAACGCCATCTGAAGTTCCGCCACAAGGCCACGCTTCTCCGGAATGGCGGGCAAAGACGTGATCACATCCCTCGAGGAGGAGTTTGCTGCTGCCCGTCGTCGCTGCGGCTCGTTGCGAAGCCGCAGTCTAGCTCGCTCGAGAGTTTAAAAACAAATTCGACGAAAAGAGGGAAGACGAAATAACCGTCTTGTGGTTGTTTGGTAGACCGGACAAAATCGACGCATAGCTGTTGGTAGCGCGACTTCATGACCTAAAGGTCTCGGCCGGCTTGCATGGTTCGCGGGACTGATGAGTCGCCAAGTCCAGGTTTGCTGACCATAGGCGCAGAAGATTTAAGCAAAAGACCCGTACCGGTCATCTAGCCCTCGGTTGTAGCAAAGGACTGTTTAAATTGTCTCGATGATCACGACAAACATTACCGCCGGCGGCTTCACTGCTCCAGTCGGAAGATGAGGATAAAGTGTATGGGTACTATGGGGAGGGTTGAACAGAAACAACGAACCATTGCAGCATCCTGTTTGGCTTAGGACTGCTGCTCAACCGGGACGGTTCACTCGATGGCCGTCCATCGTGGATTAACGAAACCTATGCGTTTGGTTCGTTGATGATCCCACTTGGCGTTCACCGCTTTCGAGATACTTGCATCCCCAAAACGTCAGCAAGGTGAACAACCGGAAGGAGCCTCATGGACCGGTGATTGTAGCATCCGTACTCCCTCGCCTGTGTAGCAGACATCTGGTTGGAGGTGAAGACACCGGCGGAAGGCGAGAAGTCTTACTTAGTAACTCCAGTTCGGAGCCGGCAAGGAACTTGAGTCTACTTCGGGAACCCCCTTCCTCCTGCGCGTCCAGAGCGTTCTTTCAGTGTATCAGCCCCGCCAGCAAGAAAACTTTTTGGTGGGGTTCGACGGAGGATCTGCAGAGATTGACCTTGGTTACCGTGCTGGCGCAGCCCGTGAGGCAAGGGTCCTCTCGCAAAATTATCAGACGATGGCTGCAGTAGGCCACTCAAAGATCGTCAACGGTCCTATTCTACCCGACCTTGGGAGCCAGCTCTCCGGTTTCGAGCAGACCACCCGCGATGAAAATCTTTTGAACGACCGCGGTTTCGCAACCCACCGAAGATTCGGATACCGGTTCAAAAAAGACGCGAAGGAGGACGACCGAGCCTGATGGAGTTCTCACATGTCGTGTCGAGTCCGATTGCCTAGTTTTCATCTGAATCGAACGTCTGTTGTGTGGTCGAACGGGGCGGGCAAACAAGTGTGTGTCAGTCGGAGGGTTGAAGTTGGACAAAGTCAGGAAGAGATGGTTCTCGCCTTTCGTGATGTTATTAATGTAGCTGCCCGGGACTGTGTTTTCCCGTGGCAGGCCCGGTCCTCGTTTGCAATCAACATTGGGAATCCTCCAACCGCCGCTCGCAAAAGTTGTAGTGGAATATAGATAAGGGTTTTTTTTCTGGGTATTACAATAATGGCAGAATATATATTAACGGTAGTTGTAGCTGGGAGTTGGAAGTAGACGTATCCTAGAACGGGCGGATATTTCCTTCTTATTTTACTCTCATTATGATATTCACAAATCTATCGTGATATTTCATGTGGAGAGGACAAAACTCGCCGGGTTTACAAGGTATTCCGAGCCATAGCGACTCGGCCAGTGGATGTGGTCCCGTGTTATCTAAGAATCTGAAGTCAAGACTTGATCTCAGTCTCGTCCACCGGCGTGTTGTCTGGCAGTAGACCTGTCTTGTCACAATTCGAATAACTAGGTGACTAAACATGGCGCAACAAGCACGAGCAAGATTGACGTCGCCATGTCGAGCAGTTGTGGTGTTGTCGGGATCCTACACCAGTCACCATAATAACATGAGGTGAAAGCACAAGCGGAACTGGTGTTGAAACCAAAATGCATATTGGAAAACGTTGAGGCACCGGCTGATCAGGCCAGTGACCGGAATTGTCAACACCTCTAGACTAATATGCGTAGGCTGGTGAAGTCGATATGTAGATGACCATACGAGCACCAGCCAAATCTGGTTCGGCGGGACAGACTTTGTTTGCAAAGTAGCCGAAAGACTTTACATTTCAGTAATCGTCTAACATCTCCTCGATAAAGGATACGAGGCTCGGACATGCCCCGAGTCTCATCAATGTCGTAAAACACGCGACCTCGGTATTGAGACGATAGTGGCTCCTCGAGCCGCCGCCTTCGAAACTAGCTTTCATTGCTCAAGCGCCAGCTAAGGAACGAAAGAAACCGTCTGGACGCAATTTCACTACGATGCTCCGTGTTTCGTGACCTTATTACATACCCCGCGCAATCTTGCATCGACAGTGTAGGCTTGACAGATCGTGCAGACTCGCCCGCGCAGACGCTTCGTGAATCATACGCTATCGTTTTCGATGTTTTTGTTCGTGGAAGGTATATAATCAGATGGTTAGAAGCCTGAAGAATGAAAATTTCACGAGATGACTTACCTCAGCGGTTTCGACTGAACACTGTCTCCATATATCTTCAACGAAGAGCTGAATCCCCTAGGAAAAATTTGCATAGTTGAACCGACATTTTTCGACTGTGGTGACAGACAGTCCGCCAAGACGACGTTTTGAGATGAGAGAAGCAATGTTCTCCTGGGAGGGAGAGGACGAGCTATGCGCTCTAGCCGGCAGAAGGAATTTGCGAGATAGATGTAAGTCATTTAACTTACGTTGATCTTGCATACCCATATCCTAACATACAAGTAGAATGAATGGCTGACGGGTACATAGGTCGTTGTACATGAACCAACCATCCGTCGAACTTTTGGCCACTCTCTACGTCGTCTCTCAAGTAGCGATGTTTCTCACGCAAGCCCAAAGAAGGGCAGTCGCAGCACGATGGTCTTTTCGGAGTTCGAGACGTCTGAAGCGTGCACAAGCACCAAACGTGTTGGCATACTCAACATCGGCGGGTATCAGTATGACACGGCATCATCGCCATCGTCATCGGTGCTTGCCATCGGCCCATTCCCATGATTGACCGACATTGACATCAAGAGGCGCCAATAAACGTGACGGTGCTTTCCGTATATAGATCTCCAGCATAATTCGAGAAATATCGTCGGTCGGTGAAGTACATTATCGCCCCGTAAAGGCTGATGTCTTTCGGGTTGTGAGGAAGGCGATGTGCACCCGGTGGACGGCCACGGCCGTCAAAATGACGAGGAGATCAACATCGAGCTCTAAATGAGCCAATCACTACCTCATACAGATGCCGTCGAAGATCTCGATCGCCACTGGGGCTCCTGTCACCGGAGTCCAGCCCATGAAGGACGCAAAGGTGCCGCAGGCGATTAGGTTGAACCACCGTGTTGAGCATCACTTTTTCGGGCATCCAAACACCCGTAACTCGGTGCGTGAGCTCCTCAGTCATACCCGGAAATGACCTCTTCCAATTCTCTTCCGGGCTGAAGCACAGAAGCGCGTGAATCCGTGGGAAGAAGACCAAGGGGTCCGTCACGGTTGCCGTAGTGAACGAAACAGTCAGCCTAAACCATCACAATGAATTTCGGGTGTCCCGTTATGGTTTGCCGAGAGGCTACAGATGCCCTCGACAGAATGCTGTGCCGGATAAAATCTTTCATGACGTTCTAAGCCATGCTCGGCCTCTCCACCTCCCCAGATCTGGCTGCGTTGTAAACACGGGCCCATTGTTTGGTGATCTGGACCGATGTCATCGTGCTGTTCCCTAAACCGTTGAGAAAGGTGGCTCCCTACCAGCAGTGGCCCGAATTTTGACGACACAGGGGGCGATAATGGAAAGAGAGAAGGGCTGAGGGGTGCTTTGCTAGTTTGTTCAGGCTATCAAAGCCAGCCGGGGGTCGCTGCTGATTATGCTGTCACAGGCGCTCATTCTCGTCTCGAATGGGAATATGAGATATCTGTGGCGAAAGCATAGGCTGCTTTCTGTTTGAGGCATGGTGGCACAACTGAGATGATGTGAGGCATGTCGTCATCACGTGTGATGCTAGGCGGTCCAAGTCCAACCCAGCCTCTGCGAAAATGCGTGAGCTTTCTCGGGCAGACAGTCGGGGTTCTGGATCCTTAGCGCACCATGATTTCCCCGTCTGAGGATGAGGCGACTTGTCCACCTACTCCCGCGCATTATGGCATTTGAGTGTGGGTTAGAGTGATGCAAGTGGCGGGAATTGCTTCGTGTGAACTGCTGTCGAAGAAGCCTTCCTTTCGGCTAGCAGCCGCCGTGCGTGAACAGAAGACGATAGAGAGGGAGGGGTTGCGCGATGATGAGAGCTGTGGCGAAGGGGGATCAGGCAAGAGAGTCTAGCCATGTGGAATGGCTACAGCTGTGACCTCAAAGAAGCTAAGGTACGGGGAGCCGCATTCCAGACCTCAAACGTCAAAATAATGTGTCAATCTTGAAGATCCAGAAGAAAAAGGGTCCTTTCGGATCTCGCTTGCTGCTAAGGGGCTAGAACCTGGTCGTTTGGGTGGTGCCTGTGAGGTCGTCGCGCGTCTCGTTTCCTTCCCGGTGACGGAATGAGCCAGCGTTTGAGGAAAAGGGGGTAGATGCAAAGTGTGACGGAGCGTCTTGCCAAAACATTACTACCTTAGACAGGACTGAGAGGAGGGGCCAGGAAACGCTCCATCCGCAGTCATGATTGGTTTATGCTAACGGCACGGGAGTCCGACCGTCGGGAGGTGGAAACTGTGTGACATCATAAGGCGCCGCTCAAGTGGCGCGGCGTGCCTTTGGAGGACATCTGATTGGCACCGCCTGACGACACTCAACGACGTAGCTGGGAGGCAGGGCGCACGAACAATAACACACCACACCACGAAGCTAGATGGTGAGTTCCGTCAGCCTTGACGTCTGTGTATTCGCTTCTGCCGCTGTTGGGTTGGTAGGCAGGTCCATCCTGCCGTCAGAGATGTCGCCATTTTGTCCCATCCCAACCGTCAATTTTTCTTTTCTTTCTTTGGGGCTGCATTTCAGGGGGAAGACAATTAGTTGCTGCAAGGGTTCTCGATGGCGTACCTTACATTGCTCTGCTTCCATGTGGGCAAGGCTGTTCCTTCACCTGTGAAAGTTCCCGAAAATCTATCGGTGAAAATCGAAGATCGCTCGGCCTGAAGCAATAACTCTCTCGCTATTCGTCCGTCCTCCCGGCTCCGCGATGTTCAGCTATACGCGCATGTTTTCCATAGTTTTGTCAATCTGTTAAATCTAAACCATGTTCCCTTTCGCCTGACGTACCTGTATCGGCAAGGTCTAGATCCGGTGGACCGGGCTGAACCAAGCTACGAGGAGTGTGAGAGGAGCAAGCCAGACCCTGACGAGACGCTGAGGCCGTCGTCGGATATGAGGGACTTCACGGCACGAAAAAAGAAAAAGAAACCCCCCCCCCCCATTTTGTCGTTGGGGACGGGAAATGGGAAATTGAGGCCTATCGGTGCCGAACTCTGACTTACGGCTATGGCAAACACGCAAAATCCCATCCCAGTGGGTGGTGGGCAGGGCCCGCGTCAAAGGGTCTCACAGAACGTGTCAAGCGAGGTACGTGCCGCTGAGATCCGGAGAGCATTTCCACAGAACACGGGGATCTTACCAATGACAGGCCGTCAGGTGGATTAAGCAACTGCGAATGCCCTCACCAGTCGGCCAAGGTGGGCGTAGTGTAGCTCGTATGGTCCGTGCATGTTATAGCTCTGAGATACGTACCCGCTGGGGGACGGCGGTGATAAGATTCAATATCACTGGCAACCTAAACTGCCACCCCCGGGGGTCCCGTCGACTGAGACGCTTCGGCCAATGACGTCTGCTCCACCCGCCGATCTTGGACGACAAGTCTTGCTTGACTGCTGCTGTTGCTTGGCTACGCCGTTGCCCACCCTACGTAGGTAGTGACTCCAATGTTGGAGGCATTCTCACTTTCAGGCCAGGTACTCTGCTGTCGCGCTAGAACGACTTGCCTCCACTGTCATTGTCCTTGCCATCTCGAACGTGGGTAGGTAATGACCGAAGGCTGTCTCGGTCAAGTGCCAGTAGCGCGTGTCTAGTTGATCCATTACCCTCTCTGATTCTGCTGCCTTTCTCGCGGTGGTAAGCTTCTCTCCTGCTCGTGACCGAGGGTCGCGTTGCTTGCGGAAGCGCTTGAATAATTTTTCTTCTGGCTTTCTTAGCTCTACCATGGGAACCCTTCATACGACTCTGCCCTACCATAGGAATTAGGAAGCTATGTACAGGCGATGGAGGCGTTGTTGATGCGCACCCGATCCCTGGCTTCGCAGGAGGTTTCAAGCTTTCAATAATGCATTTCTTAGCTTGGAGGATGGGCAAATAGGGGTCCAACACCGCACATGCCGTGGCATCTCGTGCGGGTAGGCAGGCACGGTTTACAAATCACAACCCAAAAGCCCAAAACATGATCCATCCTCGCTTGCATCTTGCATCTTGTCTCTGGCGGTGGGACTTGCCGCCGCCCGCCCCATCTCAGTCTGGAAACCCGTCGTGTCTCTAAAGGATCCAGTGCCAGATATTTCCAAAGCGAGCTACAGAGTAAGGTACACCGTACACACCTTTGTGTGTATGCTCCCGACGCTCGGTCGCCATCACGACACTGGCTCCACAGTTGGTCAGCCCCAAAAAGAGAAGAACTGTGGCCATTAATGACATTGCTTGTGAGCGTGACTTCAGTCTGGACACAGGATCAGCAGGGTCTTCCCGTTCTCGAACTGCGGCGCCTGAACCAGCAGCCCTTTCTGCTCTCCCAACCCCCTCCCTCGTCCCGCTCACACCAAACCCTGCGTTTCTGTATCACCATAAGGTACCGCTCACTGCATCATCTAGCCCTGTACCCGTGGCGAAGAGAGGGCCCCCTTCTTCAACTCCGGACAACGACCCCCCGGGCCACCAGTTACGCCATATCGTGCAGGCCTCAACCCGCGGGCCACCCAGCGCCGCTAAGACATCGTCAATCACCGCTGATCCTTTTCGGATTGGGGTAAGGCGGGAATATGCAACAGCTCTACGGGGGTAGGAGCGCTAAAGCGAGAGGAGGATGAGGGGAAGGAGGAGCTGACCGTCGGCCTCATCTTTTTTCTAAGAGGCTTCTCTCAGACCCTCCCGATGGGGAGACACCTAAAGTTGAGGCAGGGAGAGGTGAGGTGGGGTGCGGTCAAGTCGTCGGTGGTGGTCCGCTAAGATAGTGACGGAGCCTGTGTTTTGCCTGACGGGTTACTGTAGTACGTTGCGTACTTGCCTGCTCTGCACTCACGCAACCCCCAGGTTTTCCCTTCCCTAAGGTACCTTACGTCTATGTTTCTCCACGACAAGGCTTGCCATCTGCGACCCTCTTATTTTCATTTATAAACCCAGGACCATTCCTGCCATCCGCCGTTTCTGCCTCCCGTTTCATCAGCATCAGCCTACAACCAACAAGCCTAAAACCGTCTCTTCTCTTCTCTTCTCCAATAACTTTCAGATATCAAGTCTCCACCTCCCCTCTGCGACATCAAACTGCAAACCATCGTCTACCATCGATAGTCTGCTACTTTCGATCTTCAACTCAGTGTCAATATCATTGGCCAAACAACAAATATCCAACTACTCTCAAAACGTCTTCATGAGCCCTTCCACTATGCCCGCTCGTCAGGACGCCTACTCCGCCTCCATCCCCGTCTCTCCTTCTCCCCCAAGCGATTTGTCGACGTACATGCGCTCCATGCACCAGCACACCAAGCGTCAGATGGAGGCTGCGAACCGTTCATCATCACGGAGATCGGGCGGCCGGACTCCTTATCCCCATACGTCTAATGGTCATTCAAGTCCTGACTACAGCTCTTAAGCTGACCGGGCATTTTCATACGCCAATCTTTCAAAACGACAGCCAATCTAGGCCACTTTGGTGACCATATGGATCTGGCCATTGCCTTTAAAGCGGTGGCAATATTTTGCATACTTAGCAAACGATACTAGAGCGACTCGAGCACTAGGCGAGACGAGGATCAATTCGAAGCGTAAAACTTGCAATTGGTTTATCATCACGGCGACGAAGCATTTGTTTAGCGTGTGTTTTTCTTTCATCTGGAAATATGAGTGGGTCTTTCATACCATGCTGAGAGGTATGGTGTTGCATGGTGTTGGGGATACGATAATAAATAGTGCGGTTTGAAGCGGTATCTATTGCGCAATAAACTGTTTTTGATTTATGCAAAGTCTCATACGAACGGTGTTCCTAATCCTGTGATACTAAAATACATTGGGTTGATTTTGTAAAATTCTAAAACTATAACGGCTTCTCTCTTGAGGTAAGTAACTTCACTATTTAGCATGCTGTCAAATTTGCTTACGCTGTATTTCAAGTCATCAGACTGGCTGGTATTTGTCTAGACACCATCACCTATTCAAAAGATTTTACCACATCAGTTTCACATATACTACAAACCCCTTCTATCAACCATGTTCATCATTCAAAAGTTGCTAATGCCCCGATTCACAGAGCAACCGATATTCCACACCTCCATCGGCGCATTTCCCACCATGATCTGGGACATGCTCACCTCAGCGAGTCAAGAGACTACTGTAGATACTTATCACAGACCTTCATTTGGGAAGAGGGATGGGGGGAAAAATATTGGACGCCTGAAGGTGACGCGTATATTCCCGTCAAGATTCACGTTCTCAGCAATGAGCCGGAGGGGGAGGGGCGGGGGGGATGGTTACGTTGTGAACTTGAACTGTGCACGACGCAGGGTTGCGCCACGTAAAAGCTAAAGGTAAATGGCTGAGAACTTGCACATATCAAAGACGTGACGTGAGGCTTTCTTGACATCTTGAGTCTACCAACGCTGAAGCATCTTCGTCGGTGCATCGCCTGGGTTTGCTCCCACCATCCCTTATTATGCTGCCCTTCTCAGTCACTATCTTACTCCAATGCCATGAGACGCATCGTCTGTGCGAAAGAAAGCCCTAGCTCCGAAACGCCATGCCCATGCCCAAAGTCTAAGGGAAAAAAAAAAAAGCTCCTCAGACAATCAAGCCCCTGCCCCCACATCAACCTGCCTTGTCCACGAAAACCCCGCGATGACGTGCAGCGGCGCCTTCGTCTGTAGAATCTCCTTTCCGCGTGAACCTTGCCAAGCCGCGATTCCCCAAGCCTCAGAAACCCTTCATACCAACGAGGGCTTTTTCTTGATACCCAGTGCCGCCGAGTAATCCTTCTTCTTTTTGACTACTCTCTTGACAGGAGGCGGCGGCGGTGGCGGCGGCATCAACGACGCATCCTTCTCCGCCTTGTCCGCGGATGACGAAGAGGCAGACGAGCTGCCAATATCGCCAATGATTTCATCCTCGATAATCTCCTCCTCCCCAAGATCCGCGGCAGCACGTTCCCTGGCGACAGCAAACGCCCTCCTAGCCGCCTCCTCGTCCTCCTTCTCCAGCCGTGCTCTCTCTTCCTCCTCAGGCCTGACGACGTAATCCGCGAAATCGACGCCGTCCTTCTCAGATCGCTGGATGCGCGCATTGCGCTGCCTGATTTCGTCGAGCGCGTCGGCGGCCGCCATCTCTCGTCGGGCGTCCTCGTTCTTGGCCTCCAGGTCCGCCATCGCGTTGCGCTCCTCCTCGCCCGCGGCCTCGGCCTCTTCGCGCTCTAGTCGATCTAGGCGCTCCTCGACGGATTCCTGCTCCTCTTCCTTGTTGCGCCAGGGCTCCATGTTGCGTACGGCGCCCTTGTCCATCATGTAGCCTGCGGATTTCGGATCGGTACGGAATGAGATTTCTAGAGGTATCAGCTCCCGTCTCTCATGAAGGAGTGGCGCCATCCGCAGCTTCTCTTACCGGCTGAACAACGCGTGCATCGAATATGGAAGTGGTGCACCTGTATTCCCACTTAAAGCTATGTCAGTTAGGGTCCATATAAATTGGGCGACTCGGGAAAGCTTACGGTAGGCATCGCCCTGACGGGTTTCTTTTCGGCTATTGAACTTTCTGCCCTTGTAGATGTACTCTCCGCATGTTGCTTCACGGTCAGAATTAGGGACAGACGCCTTCTCAAGATAGCAAGGGGAGAATACACACTGCACTTCATACTGAACGGCGCCATGATTCTGACCGTTTGAACTTTCGGTCCTGAAGGCTTCGATCCGCCCCGCTTGCGAGTGAGATCCGCCGGGTTGAAATCCGGCGGATAGTACTTCTGAAGAACTTTTCGCTCGGACATGCTGGGCGGCAGTTATCGTTTTCGGCTGTCTCGAGGAGGTTTGACGCTGTTGCTATGGAAGAGTTTGGATGTCGCGAAGCTTCAAAAGCTGCCTGACGAGTAAGAAATGGCGGATGACAAAGAGTGGGGTCATCCCGTCGTAAAGGACCTGACCGGGAAATGGTTCATCGGACTTATGGAGAAACGAATATTCCGAAACCAGTTACGGTCTGTGGACGGCACTTCCGTTTCGCTAGCATTTACACCATTTTGTGATCTATGTGTTACTCCCGTCAGACGAGAATTTCATGAAAATTCTTTGATATTAGGACTTCATATCAAGATGAGCAACCGAATCTAACGAGGGGCTTTTCTTCCCATCCACGGATACCTCGGCAGAAAAACATTGTTGCGCTGCTGACATAATTCCCGACCTCTACTAAGCGCCAAGAACCCTGGGATGTCGTCGTTCATGAGCCTCACGCGCTCCGACAACCCGTTCCTCAACTGTCTCCTGTTCTAGCCTACCAATAACCTCAATGGTAGTCCTAAGTATCCTGATATTGATGCTCTGAGCCATGAACCCACCATCCCCTCGCCAACCTTTCCCTGTCCGCACGTGTGGTACCAAGGCCTTGCCATCAAAACCGATCACGCGCAGAGAGGTATCGAATACGAGCGTATGCTAGGTAGCCTCGAGTATCTCAGAATTTCCCAACATCTCTGCAACTCGGGCACCAATGCGACCCTTGATTTTGGTGGGAAAAAGAACATTCGTTGGCGAACGGCCGCCGTGGGCTGATGAAAGACAAAGAGACCGACATGGACATGGCCGGCAGACATCGGCAAGAAATTGGAGCCCGGTGCAACCGTTTGAACCGCTGCAGAATGCGACATTGAAGAACGGGTAAGAACAAAAACACCGAGGGAACTGGGATAAAGTGAAAATGTTGGCTATGGCATCCTTGGCCCCAACCGTCGATCTTGGTCATTCCAAGGTTCGAAGCGGACTGGTGGGGGGAGAGAGGAGCACCCAAAAAGTTGGCAACTTGGCATCATTGATTCCCGTCCACCCACGCAACAAGGGTCTGGTGTGTTTCAACTTTCTGCCTCGACACCCCTCAACACCCCTCAACACCGCCGGATTGCATCGTGAAGGCTAAGCAGGCACGATGTTGCTCTATTCCCGAATCTTCCGGAAAAGGGGTCCTCGCGGCTGCAACTTCAACGGCTTGCTCAAAGAATCATGAATCACCACCCGTTGCATCCACCTACACGTGTAGGCCGCCTCATCCTTAACAGCTTGCGCCCGACGCTCCCAGAGGCGCTTATACGCCACCAGAGGACACTAGAGGTGTTGAATGATCAGAGTATAAGATAGAATAGCCGACGACCTTTACCGTAATATGGTCGGTGGCCGTTTGCATCCCATGACATGGCGGGAGTGACATCGTTGTTCTCACCGAGTACATCGTCTCATCTAGCGTCTGGCGTTAACCGCTGACCTGTCAAGAAAGAGATCGTCGCTGTACTTGGTAAACTTTATATCTAAAAAACGGGGTCTTTTCCACGCTAAATAATCGATAAAAACTTAGTAGTAGTTTCTAATTATTATAGTAAATTTACATTGAAACTTAAATTAGAAAACTTAGAATAAGCTTCAGAATATATTAATTTCAATAAATATCTTAGAATTATAAAAGAAATTTCTAGAGTACTCTATTTAAGTATAGCTATAAAACTGTAAGTATCTTTAATTAATTTAAAACTAAGCTACTTAAATACTTTAGTAATATTTATAAATTATTAATGTCTTTCTTAAAATAACCTACTCTAAATATTCAAAGAACTACTAGTTTAATAACTTTTTAATATTATTTTTTCTAAAAAATAGAGGTAGTTCTATCTCTTAATTATTAAGGTTATATAACAATAAAATGTCTCAAAGAATTAGTATTAAATCATAAGATTAAAAATAAAGTTTAAAAGTATAATATAGCTAATATCTGAGAATATGATTAAAATTAAATAGCTATATAATAAGTAGTATATTAAATTCTTTAAAGCGCTAAAAAAGTAGATTAAAGACTAAGAGAGGGGGAATTGTCGGACTTTACGCGTCAATTGGGTGAAAATCAGTATGTGTATTTCGTAAGTTCTGAGGTACAAAGGTCTCCACTAAAATCTCTACTAGATATAAATACCCACAATCTGGCTACCGGTTGGGACGGATTTCGGGTCAAATCGGCATACGCCCATCGGCGTACGCCTAGTTCGACACGCCCCCTCAGGTTAGTGCCTAAAGGGTCCAAACTGGACAAACTAGCTAAAATGGCTAAAATAGCTACTTTTGTAAATCTTAAATCCCCTACTTATAGGCTCTTTTATATATAGCCTATTTGAGGGTATATCTATTGCTTTAAATCGCTTCCGTTGTGCTCATTAAAACCTCCCAGTAGGTAGGAAAGAGTAACGCCGTTTACAGAGCTATTTTAGCTTATTTAGCCTCTAATTCAGTACGCCTATTATCCGCAAGAAGGTCGCTCTTATCCGCAAGCTTAAGTTAGCTAATAAAGGTAGTAAAGACGGCAGCTAGTAGGGTCTTTATTATCCTATCTACTATTATTTTAGCTAATTAGGTATAAATAACCTCTATATAGTTATCTCAAATCTCTTAATGTAGCTAATAGTTATAGATATTGACGTGGCGTAACTTGGTTTATAGTTAAATAATCTCTTAGGTTACTAGTCTAATTATTTGGGTATTATTGCATTAGATAACTACCTTGAGGCTATCGTGAGGCTAATTAACTACGTAAGAAGGGTCTCCTCTAGGAGGGAGGCTTATTTATAAGGCGGTTATTAGCTGACTTATAAATAGTTCTTCCTTTGCAGCTTGCGAGGGGGCTAAAAGCTCTACTTCTATAGTTAAAGTTATTACTATTTATTATTTATTGGCCCTCTAAGCGATTATCTCTCTGAATAGCTTTATTGCGAAGGCTTGAGAGCTCTTTTGATCTATTAAGTTATTTGTGAAACTAGTGTCTGAAGCTACCTCTAGCCCGTTGATATCCTTAACTCCGTACTTGAGGTAGAGCCCTTTCGACTTTAGTAGGTATTATATGACTTAATTGGCCGCTTGGTGATGCCTTGGGCTAGGGTTTTAGTTAAATCTTATAAGATAACTAACTATAAAAGTGATATCGGGCCTGGTTATTATAGTAGCGTATAGTAGCAATCTAACCTTTTGTTAATATAGCTGAATCTCTTGAGGCGTCGCTTGCCCTTTATATAGTAGTAGCTCTTTAGCAGCTATTGGGGTATTATATCGTGAGCTAGTATTAATGTGGTCCTCCTTTTTCAGTAGTTTTATTAACTTATCGACAAATACTAATTATAATAGCTATAGCCTCTTATTCAGATAATCTCAAAAGACTTTAATCCCTAGGAACTAATATAGGTCTTAACTACCCTCGAGATAGTATCGTTTCTATAGTTATCTAATCAATGAGGCAGTATAACTGCGATCTTTGGGGGGATATGCTATAATGCAGTTATTAATATAGAAGAAGAATAAGACCTTGCTATAGCGCTAACAGCAGTTTTCGCCAGGTATCTACTTAAAATCGAGGCTATTTAGACCCTTTTTGAGGTGTTGCTACTATAAAAGAGGGGATCTGCGTAGCCCATAGAGGGCCTTTAGCAGCTTGAGCACTCTTTCAGGCTCTTAATACCCTAGTAGTATCTCTATATAGACCTCTTCGTTAAGGTTGGTATATATAAAGGTATTAATAGCGTCGTATTAGATTAGATTTATATTAAATTGGTTAGCGATAGCAATGAGGGTTCTAAATAATATCCCAGCTAATATAGTAGCATAGGTATTGCGAAGGTCGTGAGGCTATTAATCGCCTCTTACTATAAGTCTTGCCTTAATATTTAACAATTTACTATACTTATTAAGCTTATAGGTATATACCTAGTAGCATCCAAGGACTTTATAACCTTTTGCTACTTTTTGCGATACTATTAACGAAGATTAGGATATTTAGTAGCTCTAGAGATAACTATTTTCGGCCTAGATAAACTTAGCCCCTATAGGGTAATTTTATAGTTTAATATGTGATGAGGGTAACTTTAGTAATAACTTCTAGTAGGTATTTTACTACTTTAGATTTATCCCTAAAGTTATTACTTCTGGGGCTAGGAATAGTAGCCTTATTGTGATATCCCGGGTAAGGTTATATAACCTGCTTGCTAAAGGATTAATAGGTTGATTAGACTATACCGAAGACTTTTAACTATTATTGGTTTCGCATATATGAGGCATATGATATTTATTAGTAGCATAGCTTAGGAAGACTGCCTTATATAAAGTCCTTGTGGTGACTTTAACTTTTAAATGGAAGTCTGAACTTAGGTTAGTATTATTAGAAACTGCTAAGATATGCCCCCTCACGTTGAGGTTAGCGTCAATGTCTTCCTTAAGTGCTTAGAAAAATATTAATTTAGGAGACTGTGAGGGAGTTAGCAGTAGAGCAATTCTTACTTAAGAATAGCTATAAACTAGCTCTGCTATAGATACTTTACTATTTTTATCTTTAGTATAATATAAGTTGTTGTTTAGGTCTGTAATAGCTTTAGAGTTGCTCTAAATAGTAGTTCTTAGGTTGAGGAGCGTAACGTAGTAATTTTAGATCTCTTCTAGAGTTATGTTTTTGAAGTTATTGTGGCGGGTATCTATTTGACTGTTAAAGATAGCTTCCTTATTGAAAAGGATGTCTCGAGTAGTGATAACCTCTCCTTTTAAAGAGTTCTAAATCCTATAGCTATTTGAGGTAGTATATCTGTAACGCTCAGGTGGTGTGCTGCAGCGATGCAATGACCAATTACGCCACATGCGCAAAAGATCCGCCATTCCGCGCACTTCGTGCCGGAATGCACCACACATATGCTTATATGGGCCGGTCGCCGATACCAGTCTCTTACAATTGCCCCCCTCTCCAGGCCGCTTGGTCCCTCAAGCGCGCACTGAGATAAGACAAATAAGCATATGCGAACCCCGAGGTCCACGTGACTATCGTCGCCACATACGCACCCTCTGAGCCCAACATAGGATTACGCTAGCGCATGGCCCAAGCGCGCGCAGTGCGTGCGTGCGCCACGCGCCACGCCACGCCACTCGCCGCTTCTCCACCATCGTCACGTCGCAGCGCAGCAGGCGGGATTCAAACCCTAAACCTCTACCTACATAGCCGAAAGGGCTAAATCCAGAAGACCCACGAAGTGCGCGGAAAATTGTAACGCTCAGGTGGTGTGCTGCAGCGATGCAATGACCAATTACGCCACATGCGCAAAAGATCCGCCATTCCGCGCACTTCGTGCCGGAATGCACCACACATATGCTTATATGGGCCGGTCGCCGATACCAGTCTCTTACAATATCTAATTAAATAGCTAATCTAGGCTCTTATAGCTAGCTGCTAGTAACGGTTTTAATAAAATTAGGTATCTAAAGTTATTATAAAAGATTTACTACTATATACTTAAAGGTGGGTTAGATTAGATACTATAAAACCCTCTTTTAATATCTTATAAAGTATTTTATAAGGTATTTTCTAGCCTTACTGCTTTTGTGGCGTATAGTTGTATAGATAGGTAGCAGCTTTTATAATCTCGGGCTATAATACTATAGGTAGCGAGGCTAAGAGTTGTAGCGAGCGGGCTTTTTGCTTGATAATAGTAGTAATCCTTTTAGTACCTCTATTTTAGGTCTGCGTATTTAGAGCGGATAGCTCTATTTGAATACCTTTACTTTTGATCATTGCTATAACTCTTAGGTATTAAAGTATCTCGTTATTAGCCTTAATAACTTAGACCTTAGTTTTATATTATATGTTAATTATTAATATAACTTTATTACTACTTAGATAAGGGATTTGCTTATTTAGTTAGCTAGGTAGAAGTCCTAGGTAAAGCCTGAGGCTCTATCTGCTATAATAGCTGCTGATATATACTCTCTATATCCCTTATTATAGTTATAGAAGTTGATGGCGATCCTTTTGCTAGGTTTTAATAATATTATTGACTCTCTTAGGGCTTAGCGGACCTGTCTTATTATCTTCGCTATAGCGTAAGAGTTGCACTTAATAGTCTTGATAGGCTTGTTGTTGTTAATATAGACCCCTCGCGTAGCCTCGCGCAGCCGACGAAGGGGTTCAGGTCCACAGTGGCTAATACGCTAATACTACAAAAGAGTTAAGCCTCGAAGGGGTCTGTAAATAGTTAAAGAGTTATACTTGTGGCGAAGAGGATGTTTATATATCTTATCTGGAGGGGTGGTAGATTTATAGCTATTAATTATAGCTATCACTATAAACCCTATAGATATACTTTCTCTTACCCCCTTATATAGATAATACTTAAGCAGATACTATTATTTAATATTAAATATCTTTATTATATAGGTATAATCTCTTTATTAAAGGTAGTTCTCATTTAGGTTGCTAGGTTTTATATCCCACTATATACCCTTCTTTTAAAGTAGTTATATAGATATGAGGTTAGTAGCTAGTTGTTTGTAATATGCTATGTTGTTGAGGCGAAGGGTTATTAGAAGCCCTCTAGGGCCTTGAAGGTGAAGGTCTATAGACCCTCAGCTATTGATAGCAGCCCTTGAGGTCCCAGCGATAATAAAGTCGTTATGAGAGGCTCCTCAAAAGTTAATAAATCGTGATAGGTTATTAAATATATAGATAGTCGCTCTAGTATTAAGTAGGACTAAGGAAGAGAGGGAGTATTAAACTTTATTAATTACTATAATAGTCTCCCTATATCTACTATTATAGCTACTATATAGTTATTAACCTGATTAATAAGCTTTTGCCTTTTTAAACTTCTCTACTAGATTACTACTAGGCTAGATCCTCTTGAGGATATACTTAATAAGGTTCTTATTGAAATCAAAACGTTTAGGCCGGTCTTCTGGAAAGGCTATAAAGCAGTGCGTAAGAATATAACTACTTTAGTAATAGAGAGCATACTATATCTTATTACTAGCCTTATTGTTATAGTGGGGCTTCTTATATATATTATCTTAGCTGCTAGCCTAATGCTCATAGCCTCCTCCTTAATATTAATACTTATTATTAGTATTCCCGGTCTTCTTATTATTATTATTGGTGTTATTATTATTAACCTCTGCTGTAGTAGGCCTAAATATATTTCTCCTAGGTTTGCTTCTAAAAGCGGTATCTATAAGTTACTAAATAGCTTTATAGGTAGCTAGAAGGATATTACTAGCTTTAAGCTTATTTTTATTAGCTTTTATGCCTATAAGTGCTTAATAACCTCCTATTTAGGCAGCTAGGGGAAAGCTACTTAAGACCCTATAGAAGTTCTTAAACTATAGGCTTAACTACTCTATTTAAGGGATCTTTACTACTTAGCTTTTGAAGATAGCTATATCCTATTGCTTAACCTAAAGAGTAATCTCTTCTTGTGTGGTAATATTCTGATTTTTCCTATTTGAGAGGATATCTTTATACTTGTATACTATAGCCTTCTTTTAGTTAATAGCAGAGCTACTAACTCAGCTTTATAGCTTTAATACTTAAGTAGTAATATCCTTCTTTACTAAATAGTAAGTCTTGAGGTATTAGCGATAGATAGTATTGGATATCTAGTTCTATATTGTGGCGATGTTTCTGATGTGCTTAGAGTAGATCTTCTTCTCCTCTGTATATTAGGTTATTTTAGTATTATAGAACTTTATTTCTTCCTTCTTGAAGTTATAAATAGTATCCTCTTTATTAGTAGGGGTTATTATGTTAGTGTGAGTGCTTAGGTAAGCCCTAATAATAAGCCTTATATTTAGAAGGTTGGGTTTTATGATGGCATTACTAAGTCGTGGCTTATTAGTCTTATTTAGATCGATATAGTGCTATAATTTAACGCGAGAGGCGTAAGCCTTAAGCTAGTTAATCTATGATATCTAATCCTTTGGACTGTTAAGTTGGATCTTCGTGATAGCCTTATTAGTAGAGGGCTTGGATATGTTGGGAGGCTTTATAGGTAGTTGGTTAGGTCTGTAAATATAGTTTTAAAGTAATTAAGGTGTAATTAAACGCGCGGTCCGGTTGTGATAGCTTTAAAATCGGGTAATGATGCGTATGAGACTCTTAATTGTCGGACTTTATGCGTTAATTAGGTAAAAATCAGTATGTGTATTTCGTAAGTTCTGAGGTATAAAGGTCTCCACTAAAATCTCTACTAGATATAGGTACTCACAATCTGGCTACTAGTTGGGATGGATTTCGGGTTAAATCGGCATACGCCCATCGGCGTACGCTCAGTTCGACAGGAATAGAGTGAGAGTACTAGATAATTAGGAGTAAGAATATATACTTCTAGCTCTCAAAAATCCATATATTAGTATTCTATAAATGAAATCGTCGCTATATAATTTCAATAACTTCAGTCTATATTCTTTAATATCCGTACTATAGATTTGTTAGCGTGTGACTTTGCCCTTACTAGTGTTCATGGGTTCGTGGGAGGTACCCACTAATAGTTTGCTATGTCCTTTAGCGTGAGTAGGTAGATTATAGGCCCACGGGGATGTCCAATCGTTATAAGACCGTCTTGTACTGCAGATGGATCCTGCAGGGGGTTTAGGTGGTCTTGGTAGCGCCACGATCGGGCTGGATTTTATGGTTAGCCAGACGGTCCAACAATACCGCAGTAGTGTACTGCGTTATGAGATGGGAAATCAGGGAATCGCATATCGATCCCCCGTTCGTTCCTAGCTCGCGTTCAAACTCTAAAAGATATTGCGGGTCTACTGACCAACTTCTCAAACCAGCCCAACAGCCACGCCCCTCACACCTGTCAAGTGCCTTCTCTCACGCCCACCTCTAGCATTTCGGCCAAGAGGTCCCATTTTGCTGCCGCCTCGTCGCTTGAAGCCCTGGCAACCCCCCTCAAACCCCCACAGATGAACCGAAGGTGCCTCTCAAAATCGGTCTTAATCTCCCGGAGACTCTCCAGGTAACCCTTGCCTGCATTCATTGTGCTCCTTTCGTCCCTGCTTCCGAGACCATCCGCACCGTTGTTGTCGCTATCTTCTCCGTACAGGACCGGTTTCCGTCGGCGAGGGCTCGCCTTCATCGGCGAGGACATGAGCGAGAGGCGTGACAGCTCCTGCGCCTCCTCCGCTTCTTCGGCGGCACTGGCGCTTTGCGCGTCTTCCAGTTTCGCGGCCAAGTCCATTGTGTCCAAAACAGCGCCCCGTATTGGATCAAGTTTCTTCCCCAAACACGCCGCGTCCACAACCTGCTTCACAAAGGCTGCATGGACTCGGATCATGGCATCGACGTCATATGCCTCTCGTAGATTCTGGCGAAGTCTTTCCGTGTAAGGGGCCAGCACTAAGGTTGCTAGGTAAGTCTGAACACAGTTGCAGAACCACAATAGCTTGGAGCGAAGAGAATAGTACAATGCCCTGTTGCCCCAGACGTCCCTACGTGTCACAAGCTCGTCGAGAATGCGGTTGCATCGCAGCAAGCCAGCGGCACGCCGGATCTGCATAAGTAGTGTGAGGATCGCCTGATAGTGGACGATGGTATCTGGAGTGACAACAAGTTGGACAGGCCATGGGAGACGATACTGTAGGATAATCTCTGGGATTGCTTTTTGGACCATGTCGCGGGCGGCCGTGACAGGAACTTTTTGGCCTTCCTGGCTGACGGTGACAACGATTCGACTTGGGTCCACTTGCGACATGAAGGCCTCCTGCGCTATGCCGGTCAAAGAGTATCTATCGTGCCAATCGGGTCGAAGGGCGTCTAATTTGGTAAATATTCCTGTGCAGAACGAGTCTGCGGCAGCGCCGTCCGTCATAAGGTATAGGTATTTCAAAGCTTCAATGCCAGCCTCAAGCTTGCATGAGTCAAATAGCGTCTGCTTGAGAATCTCCGAAGTTGCATGGTACTTGCTCTGCATCCAGAGATTGAAGGCGGTAGTGAATAGCTCGGGAAAGGGTGCCAGTTCTAGGCCGGATGGACAGACACTCTCGAGTTCAAGAGGTGGCTCTTTTTGGTCCCACAGCGCTCGCACCGTTTCGTACTTGCCAAGATGCTTGAGAACGACGATGCTTTTGCCAGCCGTGAATATTTTGTCCACACTAGGCCGTAGAAAACTCGGAGCATGAAGGACACCGTCTGAAGTCCTCCTGAGCTTGAATTGGTCTTGCCAGACCTGCCGAAGTGGTACCTGAGTCGACGACTCGGAAACGAAGAAAATCTTATCTCCAGGAATAAGCTGCCCCTCTGACATCCAAAGGCGAATGGGCCGCAAGTACACTTGGAAGCAGTTGAAGAAGATGCGGATGAGAAAGTTATATGTCGCGTCCCTCCCAGAGAGCTGGGCGATTCCAATTTCGTCGTAAACCAGTTCCAGATAGCGGAATGCTCCACCATTGGCTGGGTCGTAGAGCTGCCGAACGATTTCGGACAAAGATCTCAGGGGCTCTAATTGTGGTTTCAGCTCCTCCAAAATGGCAGCCATGCTGACAATCGTGTCGTCGCGTGCGACTGACAAGCGTTGTTGGATGTCCGTGATCCTTTTATCGAAGACCCGTAGACTTGCAAGCACGTTATCGCGGAACACTTGGAAAAGGGGTGCGATTTGAGACTTCTTTGCAAAGTTCCGTAGAAGGGACATCTGGCGGCCAGTTTCTGCGCACCAGTTGATAAGTGCCTTGTAGGTATCCCATGTGATGTTGAACAATTGGTACGTAGGATCAGGAAGCCCCTCTTGTAGGAAGAGCGTTGTGGGAAGACCTTGCAACATAAAAAGGACCTCTCTTGCGACTTGAAATTCCGTCACGGGCACCTTGTGTTGCCGCCCCGATGACGCTTCTTTCCCTTCCTGCCTCCATGCTTGGCTCTCCTGCACCTCTTTTAGGGCAGCTTCGTCTGCCGTCACAACCTCGAATTCATCCGGCCGCCTGCCGGTCGCGGCGTCGAGGCCCGTCAAGGACGTATCGTCGGTTCCGCTTGCGGTGTCTGATTTCGAATCGACGTATTCATCGGCAGACCCATCACTGTAATCGATTGTCTTCCAAATGTCGGGATCGTCATTCCACCCGTCTTCCTTTGCTATGTCCTCCCACCTAAGGGGTGGCTTGACATTTTCTTCTGGCTCATTCAGAACTTCAAGATCGATCAGCCGAGTTTTGTGTGTCGGTTGGTCGGAAAGCTCAAGAAGGAAGTGCAAAATATCCGGGTGCCATTTTGTTCGGTGGTTGTCTAGCGCATCCAGTCGCTCTTTGAATGCATCGGCCAAGCCCTCGCGGTGGTGGACCCTGAACCGCTCCTCAAGGCCTATGAGCTGCTTCTCGATATCGAACTGGTTGGTTCGCAAGAAGTTGTGATATCTCAGGCTGCGCAGCGATGATTCCCGGAGAAGGTTGAATTTGTCCCGGCCGATCTGCTCGCTATGGCGTTAGCAAACGGACGGGCCGAGCTGCATTGCGTTGCGTATGGCTTCAAGATGGGATGAACAGTCTCACACCTTGTCCGGCGTCGATGCAATGACCTCGACTAGCTCATCGGTGAGAGCGCCGAGTTTCGCAAGGAAGGCCATAATAATTGCCAGGAACCAGATCACCGGCTGCTGTCTTTAAACCTCAAATCATGGGTGAGCGTGGGCATTGGCAAAAGTGCACAATTTGCTGACGTTGCTGAGGAACGCGTCGTCAGTGGGTTGCGACAGGACGCGACGGCAGACAGTGGAAGTTCCAGTCCGGGGGGCGGGGGGCGGGGGTGCCGACCCTCCTTATCGTTGCAGTTACAGGGATTGGATAACCATCGCAGCCGCCATAGGCCTCGTCCGGACGCTAATTGGCAAATTTCATGGGGTGACATCAGCCTCAACCAGCAAGAAAGCCGGGCAGTTGCTGCAGCTCCCCTTTTTCGAAATCGCGTAAGAAATCTGGCCTAGCCAGCAGCGATCAACGATTCTCCCTTTAAACTCCAACGAAGACCCTCAAAACGGCGGCACGAGACGCGATCGAGCAAATTCCTATAGACGATACGATTTGGGTTTCCCACTAGCCGTCGACACTCGCGCGAACCTTCTTCCAACCACAGTCGACCGATTGAGAGACACGCGGCACGCAGCCCCGATACGACGTACACAATTGCGACTTTGCATCCGAATCTGCGCCCAGTATGGCGGTCGCGCGGCCAGTACGAGCTCTGGCTCTAACCGCCGTGATGCTCTGGTGCTTCTTTCTTTACCAGATCTTCGGACCCGAAAAGCAAATAACGAAGCCGGTGCGCTACGATAATGGGCGCGACCCGAACTTAGATCGTGAGCTGCTTCTGCAAAGCTGGAATTACGGGGACATAGCTGACCATTGTGGCATCATACAGCTACTGGCGAACCCGCAGGTATTCTAACGTACGCTTCCGACAAGTATGCCCCTGGCATTGAAGACTCTGCGCGCATCAACGCCACTTTATTGGCGCTGGTGAGGAACGAGGAATTGGACCAAATGATCGGGTCCATGGTTGACCTTGAGCGGACTTGGAACCACAAATTCAACTACCCCTGGACGTTTTTCAACGAAGTTCCTTTCACGGAGGAGTTCAAGAGGAGGACTCAGGCTGCTACCAAGGCCGAATGCAGATACGGTAAGCTATTGTCATTTACCGCAAGCTAGCGTTGCCGTTGCTGACGTGCTTCCCATAGAGCTGATTCCGAAGGAACATTGGGAGATGCCATCATGGATCAACAAAGATCTCTACGAGGAATCTGTCAAGATCCTTAAAGAGAACGACATTCAATATGCCGACAAGGTCTCGTACCACTCCATGTGCCGCTGGAATAGTGGCATGTTCTACAGACACCCCGCTCTGCAACACACCAAGTACTACTGGCGCGTCGAACCCAAGGTTCATTTCTTCTGCGACGTTGACTACGATGTTTTCCGCTACATGCAAGACAACAACAAAACCTACGGTTTCACCATCAACCTGTACGACGCTCCAAAGTCCATCCCGACGCTATGGCCCGAAACCGTCAAGTTCCTCGCACAACACCCCGAGTACCTCCACGAGAACAACGCTATGGAGTGGCTGACGGATAAGGCTGGCCGCCCCGAGAACAACGAGAACGCTAACGGCTACTCAACCTGCCACTTCTGGAGTAACTTTGAGATTGCCGACATTGACTTCTGGCGCAGTCAGCCGTACGAGGACTACTTCAACCACTTGGATCGTGCTGGAGGCTTCTTCTACGAAAGGTGGGGCGATGCTCCCGTTCACAGCATTGCTCTGGGTCTTTTCGAGGATAAGTCCAAGATCCACTGGTATGTAAAGCAAATTTTGCATTTGTTCCTCAAAGCTAATCTTGGTCATAGGTTCCGTGACATCGGATACCAACACATTCCCTTCTTCAACTGTCCCAACTCTCCCAAGTGCAAGGGCTGCGTGACGGGTCGCTTCACCGACGGTGAGGCTTGGCTGCACAAGGACGATTGTCGTGCGAACTGGTTCAAGTACGTCGGCATGGACTGATGAACCTATTGAAAGGCATGCTTCCTGTTCTGTGATTTTGGTTGGCAACAATTGGGGATTTGCTAGGGAGCATCTGGGTTACTGATGGCGTTGGGCGCCTGCGGAACATCCATATGTGTGTAGAGTATCACGGGGTCAGAAACGGAAATGACTCTGTACGATTTTGAGAAGTTACGCCATACATTCGGGCTCCAGAATTTTTGTCCTCTACAAATATTGTCTTGGTCACACAGCACCAGCTTAGCCTGCTACTGCTTAAAATTGAGACGCCTCGAATGCTAAAGTGAACCAAAGACAGTGGCCACTCCAGACGTGCCGCCCACACAGAATTGGTCTCCCCATCCGTCGTCTCGCCATGCGATGCAGCTGATGACGTTGCTCCTCTCCTTTTCTTTGCCATCCTTTCCTAGTATCCTCTTCTTGGGTTCGTAGCCGTCCGGTCCCCAAGGCACCCTAACCGTCGCAACAAGCTTTCCCGTCAACAGGTCCCACGCCCAAATTTTGCCCTCCCCATTCAACCCCGCCGGTCCCGTGCCAGCGGTCAGCTCATCGCCGGCAATCACATACTTCTCCTTGACACCAAAGATCGTCTGCACACGCAGCTCCTCATTCTTCCACCCAGCATCCGCGTACGTCTTGAGACAATTCCCGCTCTCCCGATCCATCAACCGAATCTTGCTATCCAGCGACCCAACCAGCATCGCCTTACCATCGCGTGTGAGTCGAAGGCTGGTGACACTCGCGCCAATGACATCCGTGACGCAACGACCCATGCGCACATCGTAGCTCCTCAGCCGTCCATCGACACTGCCCGCCACAATCTCCGCGTCCCTCACCACAAGGGCCGTAATAGAATCTTTGGCCTCGTCCAATACCTGGACCGGCCTCGCAGACTTGGACTTGCAATCCCACACGCGCACGGTGGTGTCGAACCCGGCGGACACAAGGAGAGAGTCACCGTCACCACCGAACGCGACGCAGTTGATGCGAGAGGTGTGTCCGTGGATGTTTCCGCCGAAGCGCCGGATCGTAGTCGCGGACGCAACGTCCCAGAGGAAGACGGCGCGGTCGCCGCCGCACGAGGCGAAGCGCTCGTTGTTGGCGGCGACGGCAAGATCAAGGACTTCATAGCCGTGCGCGGAGTATGTCTGGATGAGACGGCCCTCCGCAACCTTGGAAGTGAGTTTGCCGCCTCTGATGTTGGAGCCGTAGCGAAGGGCTGTATCCTGGCTTGCCGGGTTGTAAAGACGAACGCTACGGTCTGCTGAGCTGGTGAGGATGTAGGTCCCAGGTGAAGAAGAGTAGGCGACGGCGTGAACAGGCCCTGAGATCTGTCAGGACTCTGAATAATTGAAGACCACAGTCGGGAGAAGCTGCGACAGGCGCATTTGCACCCTGCTGTTAAGTACGCACCGTTTGAGCCCAGCAAGTGAGCAATCGGCGTGTCAGGAAACGACATCTTCAGCGGTTGGCAATTCGCCCATCACCTTAAAATGACAGCGTTTAAGAACGTTGTCATTTCTCGAAGGACAAAAGGTGACCCTTCACATTGTTTTAGTACAGTCCATGTCTCACGAAGATGCTGACGATGGGAAGCGTGGAGGCGACGAGACCCATTCTGGCTACTCGCCTAAGTGCATATAGAGACCCACATATCAACCTCAGCCGTGCATCAACGAGATTCATTCGAACTGCGACCGGAATCAATGCTGCGGTGCCAAGTTCTGAGCAGAGAAGGTGCAATGAAACTTCGAATTTCCAATTCAAAGAAATCAGCTTACTTCATGCTGCTCTAGGCTCAGCTTGATTTGACAGGAATAACACCATATAATTCTTGGGTTTGGGTACCACCAATCATACAATGGCCGGTTGGCCCAATGGCAAGGCGTCTGACTACGATGAAGTCGTGCAATCAGGAGATTCTGGGTTCGACCCCCAGGCTGGTCAATTTTGGGCTGTTTTTGAGGCTATGTGGGGTTTTCGCTTTGCTTTCGCACTGTAAGAGACTGGTATCGGCGACCGGCCCATATAAGCATATGTATGGTGCATTCCGGCACGAAGTGCGCGGAATGGCGGATCTTTTGCGCATGTGGCGTAATTGGTCATTGCATCGCTGCAGCACACCACCTGAGCGTTACACGCACCTTTTACTACTCGGGGCCTTCGTCCCCTGCTCGCAAGCTAATATAGAGATAGAATATTTCTTATTATATATTTAAAGTTTAGTTTCTTATCTAACTTAATAAATCAAGTTTAAATTTATTTTATTGTGATATAATTATACAAGATAATTATAAGTATTTTTAAGTTTAATTTATTCTTTTTCATATTATTTTACTATAGCTCCAGGCTTAACTAGCTCAAACTTTAGGTTATATAATAGCTTAATTATATAACTTATAGGAAGCAGGCTTTTTAGCCTTTTATATATATGCGTGCTTCTATTCTAGCTTTTCTCTTCTCTGATATAGAATCTATTTAATATAGCGTAATTATAGCGCGCTAGCTTTCGCTCTTTCGTTATTTATAATAATTTTAGTTTTCTTTCTCTTATATATAAAGCTATATTAAAAATTTAAACTTTAGATTAGAATTTTAAGATATATAGTAGCTTATTTTAAAAAAAAACCATTAAGTATTTTTAATTTCGAATATATACTTCTGTCTCATTAAGAATTCAAAAGTTATTTAGTTTTAGAAGAACTAATTTCTAGGATATAAGGATGGATTTCTCGTAACTAATTTGAGGTTTAGTAATGAATATTTCGTCCCCCTGCTCGCAAGCTCGCAGGGAACGAAGGCCCCGGGTCAAGTACACCGACTGTAACTTTATCTCGAGATCGTGCCAGAGAGTAGACATCGCGTTAGCAACCATGATGCGGCACCCCTCCTGAATGCTAAGCTCTGATGTTCCCGCTTCACGTCTGTTGATATACCGCCATCGAGTTCCCTCGGGCTGGTCCTTCGAATCAGCTTTTGCGGTTTGGGGCCCGAGGTCTTACGAAGCTTCGCCTTGGCGGCAAATAGCAATTGGAGCTGTTGCTGAGTCGTCGGAATTACCGACCGAGCCTGAGATAACCTTATACCGGCGAGACGGAAAGCTGCGCAGATGTGCGTTGCTGCGCAGTGGGTTCTTTGGAGGAGATCAATCCACTTCTCCAGGACTTCAGGATAGACTGGCTTTACACAGTAAGCACCGGCAAAGACGCAAGTTGTGACTACTCTCATCCCTATCAAGCCCAGATCTGCGGGTGTCTGGACCGCATTGCGGTAGAGCTTGCTCAACTATTCCTAAGATGGTCTTTTTGCACTACAGTAGTGATGTAGTAGTGCATGCAGCGACTTTTCCCCACAGGCTTTGGGAGTAATAGGTGATACTTACAGCGGGTCTTGTGTGCTTGTTTCGTGAAGTATGTCATTCAACTCATTACTGAATCCCGTTAGAGTACGCTGTTTATAGATCACAACTCAAATGCTATGTGGAGCATCAAGCATTTCGCAAGGTCCACCATCAGGAAAGTTTAGGAAACCATTCAAGATCTAAGCTTTTCAAACGCCCAGCTCCTTGTCCAGCCAGGAAGGAATCGCAGGTGGTTTATCCCAACCATCAAGATACTTCTCTTTGGGTCCACTCGGCTTGGCATAGATACCGGTGATGTACCAAACCTCCTCTCCTTTCTTGATGGTGTGTTGCAGCGTAGGAATGGTCGTACGATTCTCGACCAGGTTCGAGTTGGGATCCGCGTTCACGAGATTGGCAACCCGCTCCACCTTGCTCTCGAGAGCCTTGATACCCACGGCTCCCGCCGACACCGCGAAGGCGCCGTCGTGGCCCTTGGTAAGGCCTTCGGGCGTGTTGGTGTCGTAGTTCCCGATGATCTTGGGCGAGGTGCCTTCGCACAGCTTGGCGTCGTACGGGTCGAGGTATCGCCCGTTGGTCGAGTTCACGTTGCGGATCGCAAAGGATCCGTCGGCCGTCATCACCTCGCGGCCCGCCTTGATGTTGTGGATACGGAGGTGCCAGTTGGGCGTGGACTCTTCGGGGGCCACGAGGATGGACTTGATTTCGACGTCTGGGAACGGTTTCCAGACGGACACCAGGACGGGCTTGTCTTGTCTGGTTTCGATGCCCGAGTACTGCGACAACCTACGAGTCTTCCAGTATTCTCCGCCGTCATCCGACAGTCCTAGCTGTGATGCAAGGGCGTACTGCTCGAGAGAGAAGAGCCCTGGAGGAACCGAGTATGCGTATGCACTGGAGTAGGCGAAGCCGCCGTACTTGGAATGCGTGCCTTTCATGGGGTAACTGCAAGCCTGGCCGGAGGAGAGAAGCATGCAGTGGCCGCCCATGTTGCTCATGATATGACCAGGCTGTTCGAGGGGCTTAATCCTGGGGATGACAGGCCATGCCTGCTCTTCTTCGGAGGTCCAGAACGGATGGTCTCCGGGCACAGCGAGGCAGATGAAGGCAAGACAAGCCCAATACTACAGATGACGGAAGTCAGTCGCCATGACCATAGTCACATATTTTGGAATACTCACGGGGCTTCCTGGACTATTGTAATTCTCTGCCATGTACATGTTCGGGTACGAGTACCCAATGGACAAGGTCCCGCTGGGCGTCCATATGCCGTGCTGAGTCTGCCACCATCTCAAGTGACGCATGACAATGCCCTTCACCATACCCCACGTCAGGGGCTCAGGCAAATCTACACCGGCGTACGCAAGAGCGCCCCAGAAGGACACCATCGCAAAGCGGTACCCGACACTGCGGCCAAAGGGGATGGCGCGGCCTTCCTCGTCGAAATAGTGCACGAGATCCAGCGCCACCTGCTGAGCTCGGCGGCGGAACTCTGCGGCGCGCTCGGGCTCGTCCCCGCCGGCGAGTTTCGCGTAGAGGAGTTGGAGGAACTGAATGGCGAAGCTGGACGAGTAGTAGTCCATCATGTGAATCCCCTCGGGTCCGTCGTTGGACCAGCCGCCGCTTCGGTAGAAGGTGTTCAGGTGCTCGATGTCGGCGTCGAGGCGGTCTTGTGAGAACTTGCCGCCGTTCTTTTTCAATCCGAGGTTTGCGAAGACACGGAACCAAAGCCAGTTCGTATTGGGCATGCTAGTAAATGGTGAGCGGTGATCTTGTCTTTGCCCAGGAAGAATACGGAACGGACTTTTTCTCATTGATCGAGTTTCCAAGCCAGTTCTCAACGTTGACGCGCTCCTTGCCGGACAAGTTTTGCCAGATCACAGGGGCGACAGCCAGAGCGAAGCCTACATTACGGTCAATCCGGTGTGGTGTAAGTCGTCAAATCACCGAGCCTTACCGAAGGGACACATCTCGACCATGCGCTGGTCATTGTCTCTTGGATACCCCCAGTACTCTGGGTTCTCTGGATCAGTACCGGACTTGATGCCCTGAATCCACCACTCGGTGCCGCGGTACTCGCCGCCGCCTTCCAACAGGAATGCCAGACCCCACAGAGGACGACAGATACCCTCGATCTCGGCAGCAGCCTGATCGAACCTGACAGCTGTTCCGCCGGGACACTTGACGCGCGCCTTTTGGGGCGAGAAGAAGGGTTCGAGGGGATCGAGGAGAGTTCGGAGGAGTTCCTGCACCGAGGCCCTGTCGGACAGTTTCACTTGGGAGAAAGGGTGGGCGCTATTGTAGCCTAAGCAAAGGCCAGTCTTGGGTTCCTCCATGGTGCAATAACACGATAACCAAAAGACCTCCAGCGAGGATGACGACGAGGAGGGAACAGATGACTGAAGTAAGACAGAAGGAGGCGAAGAGACGCGGTTACATGAGACGAGGCGGGGGATCTTGAGAACAGAGCTCACGACCAGCAGCCCGCGTAACAACCTTGCTCTTAAATTACCCCGGCCACCATGACTTAACAGTCTTCGCCAACACGCAGCTAGGGGGGATGGTGAGATGGTGGGGCAGCTGTGCCGCAGCTCCGGCCAATGTCATCGTTCACTTGGGCAAGACGGACGGCATTGTCTACGGGAATGTTCACGTAACTTGTCGCGTCGGCACATGGATGACGAGGTACGTCTGTTTCCTCCATGTCGGGGTTCAGTTGGGGTGGAGAGATGCTGCGGGCGGGGTAAGGAGGAGGGCGCGATGGACCATGGAGGGGGGGTGCAAAGAGTCGCGGCTAAATGGGAAATTGGAGAGAGCTCTCCCGGACATTGCTCCGTCACTCAAGCAATAGTTTGCTGTGCATTGAACACGAGACATTGTTGAGTGCTAAGCGCTGCAGAGTATACAGGGGACTTTGTGTGTGGAAATATTGACCTAAACCGCAGGCCAACTCACTTCACCTGGCTGGTTTTTGCCAAAAGTTGGCGCGCTCCTCGATTCGGGCGGGCTGGTTTCCGTGGCTTGGACTGCCGAGTTGACTGGCCGCACTTACGGTTGATGGACACAAATCAGTTCAGGTCTATGCATCAATTGGAAGGGTGGCCGAGTTGGTTATGGCGCCAGGTTAAGGTTACCCTAACAGCTTTCCTGGTGGGGCAACCCGCGCGAGTTCGAGTCTCGTCCCTTTCAAAGAGTACCTGTTGCGTCTAATTTACAACTTTTGTAAAGTCAGTAGATTATGAGCCAAGTATGTGAATGCTGTATGGTTGCTTTATTCTGATTGACTTTTTGTTCTTTAAAATAGGCATTATCTAATACTGAGATTTACTTTTATTATGTAAGAAGGCATAATCAGCCTACACAGACATGACATTGTCTTTGACGTATTTGCGCCTGATATGGTTGTATAAGGTTGCGTAAACAACCAAAACATGTCTTTCTTCATGAACGTATGTATGTTACAGGAGATTGATCATTCAGGTCCATGCAAATGTTCTCTTTGGGTATGAGTCCAAGTACCATATCGCTGCCGAAGCCCTCCCCTCCCGCAGTACGACGAAACACGCTAGGTATACACACTATTTCACACCAGAAGAAGAGGCAAATTGAAGTAAAATCCGTCTTCGAATATCTCGACCTCGAAAAAAGTTCTACGTTCAACCCACCCGCCTTCTCCGTCATCATCCCCCAAAGTTCAAACCACGATCCAGCCACAACGAGCATCGCGCCACGCTCCCTTCACGCAAAGAGCAAGAATGCCCAAACCTGAAGACCAGCACGGTTCCCAGCAATACCATTTCTACTTGACAAAGCGCATGTTCTGAGGAAACTCCAGAAATGAGGAAAAACACCACATGAAAGAAAGGGCAAGAGGACGGAATCAAGAACGGGGCTGGGCGGGAGACTTGACTCAGCAATGCCAACGAGGCCAAGACGCAGTGGTCATGCTCCATCGAATTGATTTCCCTTCCCACTACCATGTATATCTGAATAAAGGTCACAAGAGAATATGATGCTTTATGGGCCCCCCGGGGGTGGGTGTGGGGGGACCAGAGCAATAGCCGGGTTTGCCATGTCGACGTTCATGATGTATCATGTTTCTCACTGAATTCCTCCTTCTTCTTGCTCCATGTCGTAGTTGTTGTCCGAATCGACAAAATAAAAAGGGGATTTATCAAGGGATGGGCATAATCTTCTCATAAAGAACCCTTTGCTTCGAAATAAAGTAAACATTACGTGGTTCTTATATATGGACCACTAGTGACCTTCCCACATGAGATCCGGGCTCATGGTTCTTCTACAAGTGTGTTCTCAACCAAAGGGGTTGGGGGTATCTCCTCCCTTGAAGCCTCCGTCACAGTCGTCTCTCCCTCGTTGATGGCGGCAGTGTTGGTAGATGTAGTTTTCTCGCGCCTTCGTCTCCTCATCCGCCGTTCTTCCTCGGCCGTCTGCCTCCTTGAGCGCCGCAGGCTCTCTCTCTTTTCCGGATCGGCTTCGTCAGCACCGTCTCCCCCGCGCATGCCCTGTAACAGCATCGCCGCGCGGTCGGCCACGTCGTCTTCGGCACCTTCTCTTGGCGACGATAGGCCCGGACTAATCGGGTTGCCCTCTTCGTCGATGGGCTTCTCCTTTGCCGGTTGCGCCAAGGTGGCTTCGATTACCGGGTTCTCGTCGGGATCCGGAATGTTTTGACCTGACGCTATCCGCACCTGGTGGCGGTCCTTGAGCCTTGCCCTGCGGCGGCGATCTCTTTGATCTCGCGTTTGTGGAGCAGCAGCACGTAGCTTTTCCAGTAGGGAATCCATGGCACCCGCGCTGGATGGTGATGGCGGTGCACCTTCCACCTTTCCGCCATTTACATTCAGTTGTTGGTGCTTTCGCTTCATAGAAGCCTCGTTGCGCCTGCGCTGCTCCTCGTACTTGATGTTCTTCTCCCTAGACCTCTTCCACTCCCCAATGAACATGGCAAGCTTGGCAAAGAAGTCCCTGCGAGCGTTTTCGTCGCTGGGGTCTTCGCCGTAGAAGACCATGATGTCATTGTAAGTTTTCATCATCTCCTCCAGGTATAGTTGCATCTCCTCGGCCTTCCTCCTCGCGTCCTTCATGATTCTTTGTACAACCTGGCTGACGCGGTCCTGAGGATGGAACTTCTTGGGATCGCTCAGGTTACCAGAATCCAGCGACATTTGAACATTCTTGACCGTGTCGATATACTGCTTTGCATCGCTTTGCAGCTGCTCAATATTGATCTTCTGCGCCGCCATGACACCGTTGATGTCGTTGGCGAAATCCTCCCATTCAGGATACTGATTGCGCACGATACGCTCGACGAGATCGGCCAATGTGGACTCGTTCTTGTCGTCCTTGACCATGCCAAGTCGAGCCAAGGAGCTCAGCTTGAAACCGCGAGCTTGCTTGTTGGCATCGTTCATGTAGTTTCCGATATCCAAGATAAGGCCGAGGACATTCATCAAAGAAACAGAGTCTCTAAGCGACTCGGATACTCCGACAACATTGCGCATCTTGTCAGTTATTTCGTCGAAGTCCGGCTCGAAGGTCCTAGTCAACATGAGAGCCCTCATCCTAGCCTTCCAGTAGTGGTGCAACTCGAAGGCCGTGTACAAGTACAGTTGATCCTGTCTGGTAAGTTCCGAAGGGTCTTGCTCTCGTTCCGCCTTGTCGGGATTAGCACCTGTCCAGTCCTTGCTGTAGGGTGCCATCTGCCTGGCAGTGTTGTCTGGAATATTGCAGAGATCGTCCTTGCCCAAGAATTCCATGACTACTGGGTTATCCAAGATGTCTTTATCGCAGTGAATGATCATCTGCACAATCTTCTCAACAGAATATTGAGAAAATTTGGCGAAGGCAATTTCTACGCACCGTAAGCATCATTATCGTCAATGCGGAAGCAAAACACCTACCGTAAGCTTTGCGAAGATCGCCATTGATGACCTGCTTCTTGTCGTCTTTCTTGGCGCCACCACCGACTCCTAGCTTCCTGGTCTCCTTGGCCATGAATAGCTTCTCTACTTCGTCCAAAATACCCTTCTTGCTGAGTTCGATATACTTCTCTTCTCGCTCCTCAGCCGATGGTGCATGGGCAGCCCAATGGGTAGTCATAGGAGAATCGACCTTGTCCCAGTGAAGAGCCTTGAGCTTCTTCTTCGGGCGAACAGCAGGTAATCCGAGAGAAGGCGCGGAAGAGAATGGGGTGGCTTGCGATAGGAAATGCCCGGAGATGGCACCAGGCAGCGGAGGAGGAGGTGGCGGGGGGAGCCCAGGAGCTCCAAGCATCGGTGGTGGAGGCGGAGGCGGAGGAGGACCAGCTTGGCCGGGCGGAGGCGGAGGTGGAGGCGGCGGAGGTGGGCCAGGAGTACCGGTAGGCGACAGCATTCCCGGCATCGGGGGTGGCGGGGGCGGGGGCCGTGGAGCTGCTCCGGCTTGACCGGGCATGGGCATGGGCATGGGCGGGGGCGGAGGTGGTGGCGGCGGCGCGGTGGCATCGGTAACCTGGATCTTGGGGGGCTCGCCCTCAGCGGGAGTGATGGGAGAACCGGATTCGAGGCTCGGATGAGATGGACCAGTGGTAGCGCCCTCGCCGTTCTCCGAGTCGCTGTCTGCGTCAAATCTCTTGACTTTCCCAGCCATCTCACCAAAGAGTCCGGCTTTCTGATTGGGATCCATGACAGGGCGCCTGATCTTGACAACTCTGGGCTTCTCATACACAACGTCATCCTCGTCCTCGTCACCTTCCTCAAGGACCTCGCCCTCCACAAGTTCGCGGCCGTAAAGTGGCTTGCGAGCGATCTTAGTGTTGCGGGTGACACTGCCGAGCATGCTGTTGGTGAAATCTCTGGGAGGTGTACCGGGTCCAGAGCCTATAGCGCTGTCGTCCATCTCTTCACGGAGAGCGCGTAGCCTGTCAGACGGTCCAACTGCCTCTCCCCAAACTCTGCCCTCTAGTTTGAACTGGGTCTTCTGGCGTTCGATTTGCATCTGCAGGCGCTCCATGAGACGGTCCCGGTCCAGAATGCCTTGCATTTTGGCCGGATCCTCCTCTGCGAGTTTGTTACTGCCTTTAACAGCGCTGGAGGCAGCAACGTCTTGTGCGTCTCGGAGCATCAGGTAGAGCTCTCTGGTTTCTAACTCGTAACGCTGTGCTTCCTTCTGGCGCAACGTTTGGATGTTTTCCAATTCCGCCTTCAAGCCTTCAGCTTGCCGCCGCTGAGCTTCGATGAACCTTGCCTGCTCGTCTAGTTGCTTTTGCAGCTTTGCTACGAGGCCATCGGCTCCTAGCTCTATCTTCTCTCTCATCTCATCCCTCTCTGCCATGGCCGCATCAGCGATCCGCCTGGCCTCCAAGGCCTCGTCCAAGGCCTGACGAGCCTCTGAGTCTGTGTGGAGCTTGTCGAGCAGACTCTGAACAGTGAAATTTAGACTCTGCTTCAGGTCCATATTCGGCAGACGCCGGTCCATCGCCACGTAGCTGAGCATGGAGTCCACGAGCTGGAAGGTTCGCAGTCGCTCTTCGCCATCGTTATCACGGAGAAGTAACAAATGCTGCAATGCCGAAACAAAATAGTCTTGTGTCTTGCTTCCCCGCAAACGTTGCTGAATCGCGTCGACAATTTGGACAGGATCAGTGAGGTCCTTAACTTCTCCTTCCACGCTGTCCTTGATGCTGTTGTTCTCCTTTTCCAGCATGTCCTCATAGTCGATGGCTTCGTTGGCCCGGAAGTGCTCGACCTGCTTGTCTATGAGGTCGTACTGGAACGGCTCCATTTTTGTGAGAATTCGCCTGATTCCGCATGCTGTAAACTGAGCGCGGATATGCATCCGCAGCTGCAGGTCTCTTTCAGGGGCGTCGACAATCATGTTGACGAGAATCAGTGTGGCAACCGCGTATTCCATCAAGAGATTCTCCATGCCAATACCTCCGCTCCGGACCTCATCGCTGGCTCCTACCAGACTGCCCATCTTTCCTCGGCCATCGACCGTAACTTCGACCAGCCGCATCCAAGCGTCGAAGCGGCCATTCTCCCCTTGCTGAGCCTTAACCGAGTCGAGAGCCTGGATGACCTTCAAGTGTCCTTCGCCCTCCCCCCAATGACACAGGAAAGTGAGGACTTCGCTGACTAGTTTTCGGGTGGTCAAACGCGGGGAGATAAGCGAGGTCGCAAGCGCGATCATGACTTGCTGATGTGCGAGGGCATCGTCGGCGCCAAACTTGTTGTTCATCAAGGCCTTCAGGCACTTGATAATATCGTATTCGCGGTCCAAATGCCTGTCGGTCCTCTGGTCTGGCGCAGGTCCAACAGCGGTCTTGCGGTTGATTTTCATCAACACGTTCGTCAACGCGACCTGTCCCTGGCACTCAATGAAGCGCTTAACCCATCCTATTTGTTGCGTTCTGAGATTGACCTCCAGACTTCCCAGGCCTTTCGTGTCCAAGCTGTTATCCATCACACGTCGGACGTACCATTCTGGAGAGCCCTCCTCGTCCGAGTTCACCAAAATTTCTGGTGTCGAGTATTGATTCGGTTTTGCCGTTTGCCTCCTCTTTTGTTCTCCTTGCCACTCAGTCAATCGGTCCTGGTAAAGCAGCGTCCATTTCTTATCAGGCGGATAGGCAACCATCTGGCGACGGGCTTGTTCTGGTAAGTTGTGCCATCCTCGTTTCTGCATCAATGCCAGAAACATCTGGTTGACGATTTCGTCGTTGTCCGGTCGCGGGAAGTGGAAGCCATCGTGTCCAGTGGGCACCATGCCGGGAAATTTTGTTAATCGATGCGAGGAGGGGTGTGACGAATCCCTATAGGACATATGCGAGGAATAGGAACTCTGCGACGAAGCACTGGGTAGTGCTGGTTTTGATGAGCGATTTGCGGTCTTGTCTGAGGTGCCTCCATTACCTGAAGAGAATATGCTGGCTTGGTCAGCAGAGCTTCGACCCGCCGATGTCATGTACGAATCGTATCTGGGGTTGTGGGACCCATTGATTGTGCTCGACATGCTAACGCGAGCCGGCCCTGGTCCCCACTGTTGGTATTGCGTCTGGCGACCAGTGGTTGCCATTGTGATATTCGCCTGCGGAGCCCGCGAAGCATGTGAACTTGCTCCGCCCGCCATGTTGGAAGGGTCAAAGTTAGGATATTGATGAAAGTCGCCGCCTTGATTGAGATGATGAGGCGAAGGACCGTTGCGTAGCAGCGCGACGTGTTCACCGTTCGGTAGGTATTCGACGGGCACAGGCGATCGAGAACCGGGAACGCCTTCGTAGGGAATACTGGTCATAGGACCAGCCGAGGGGCCGGAATCGGGATATTGGTCGATCGAGACGGAAGATGAGTCGCGGTGATGGCGAGAGGCTCGTGAGTGTATACTGGCGGTATCGAAGTTGTCGGGTCCAGCCAGATGGCGGCCTTCGTCGCTGGTG
Source organism: Colletotrichum euphorbiae (assembly GCA_037178605.1). Taxonomy (NCBI): domain Eukaryota; kingdom Fungi; phylum Ascomycota; class Sordariomycetes; order Glomerellales; family Glomerellaceae; genus Colletotrichum; species Colletotrichum euphorbiae. Next base: position 1,349 of record JAXCEF010000480.1, on the reverse strand, counting down.
TTGCGTTTGTCTTTTCGGTTCCGCGAGAAGAAAGATTTCCCTGAGGTTTGCCTCGACTTATCGGCGGAAGACATGGTGTGCGCGGGTTGACGGGGAGGCAGGTGAAACACCTGGTCCTCTCACGTTAAGCTCGATCAGTGTGTGTACGGTATCTTCAGGTTCAGGTCTGACGGGACTGGGTAGTTCGGGCGAGATTGTTGGCCAAGGCCGGTCGCATGATTGAAGCTTTACCCGTCGACGTGGAGCCTTTTCGGCGGTGTTGGGATGTGGTTCTGCAAATGTGGCGCGTCGGATCTCTGTTCGCATGAATCGGTTATGTTTTAGCATGTCTTCTACCTAAAGTTTGGACGGAAGCAGACAGCGGTTTGGAAGTCGGGGGACTGGGCAGCGCTGGAGGGGGACCCCCGAGGCGCAAAACATGGACGTACACTTCACTGGTCTTTGAATGCGACGGTTGCTTGCTTCTGTCTGGTATTATTGCCCAGAGTGAACTGGCAGGAGTTGTGCAAGTTTGTTGCCCTGAGCCTGCGTGGGTTGTTTCGCTGGATAAGCGCCAAATTAGATGAGCAGCGCCGACGGATGGCGCCCGGGGGGGGGGGGGGGGGGGGTTGATTAAGAAGATAATCGAGTCGCAGAAAATGAAGGTGGTGTGTCACCGCCGGGTGCGATGTGGGCGATCTAGGGTTGTCAAGTATCCAAGGCGAAGTTCATGTGTCCGAAGGAGTGTATCAGGGTCACAAAGCAGAGTCGCAGAGCTGGTAGCGGACTGCAGATCTGCTGGCTGGCTGATGATGAGTACTGTAGCGACAGCGACGGGGTTTGCCGTGAGTGTTTTGGTTGAGGTCAAGGTTTCGCACGTGAGGGTAGGGAAGGGGAAAACGAGCAACTGGATCCTCCTCGCCTTCTAGCCCTCTTGTCTGGTGTTCCTTCGCTTTGACGCAAGAAGGCGTTCGTTGCTGAACGGCAATTGACTACCAAATTTAGTGGCCAGCGGCGGCGCGATCAAGGAAATGCGAAGAACATGGGGGGGAGGGGAAGAGCGGATGACGAGTAATGTGTGCGCTTTCCCTGCGTCTTGCCCTTCCCGTATGTGCTGCTGTCTGCGCTGTTTGCAAAGGCGTGACTGCGACTGTGAAGTGTGGTGGGAACCCAAGACCGAAGACGACGTTGCAAGTGCGGAGTCCCCTGATGAAACGGGGCTCGACAAGGGGCCGCGATTGACTTGACACTTCAGGGGCAGAGCAGATGTTCGAGTTCTTTTGCGGAAACCGCCTGAGCGTGGGGGGTTTTTTTTTTTTTGGTTGGTTTGGGGGGGGGGGGGGGGGGGGGGCAGTCGTAGGGCGGCTTGG
>JAXCEF010000479.1:0-40081 GCA_037178605.1 Colletotrichum euphorbiae | reverse complement strand
TTACTAAAGAGCTATAGAAGTCTATTCTTAGGAGTCCCAAGTCCATACTATATATAAGTCCCAAATAGTCCTTTTCACCCTCATCACTAATCACCAACCAGGTACTCGTAATCGCTCAGTAACCGCGGGTGAGCGCTCAGTAGTCGCGGGTAAGCGCTCAGTAGTTCTTTCTGCACGCTCAGTCTTATCTTATCGTCACGTAACTTATACCATAGTTCTTCCATACCATGAGCATCCTGACGTTCCCGTGATCCTGCAGTACAAATATCCTGCCCTAGCCGTATGATGCCTAGGTGGTTTGGTTGGTTGTTATCCTTGCATAACGGGTCGTAACAAGGGTGCTAGATTATCAGGGGCAAGGACGTATACTTCCAGCTCTAAAAGAATCCACACATTGGTGTTCCACAAATTGAAGGTGGTGATAAGAAAGCACTACGCCAACACAATAACCGGGTATCGCTTCTTCAAGAGCCGGGTTCCCCGCGGTTCCGATGCCGGGAGTGCGAGTAAGACCGGGCCGGTGGGCCCTTGTAGAGTCCCTCTTGCCAAGATGGGAGTGCACGAAGTCTAAGCCCAGGAGCAATGAAATTTGCAGGATTAGTTTTTGGAAGATTTTCCTTGCTCGCTTAGGTCGCATTCAAGTGTTCATCCCGCTCTGTTGCATTAGTCGCTGAGAAGGGTCATGATGGTCGGTAAGCGAGCCAGCGGATCATGACACGAATGTCGACCAGAACCAGCATCCAGGGTGGTAGGTCCTCGGTGACAGAAACGATACTTAATCTAAATAGGTAATGCAAAGATTCCCAATGGTCTGCTAGTTCCCTGTATTCACCATCAAGGCGCTTGTTAAAACCTCACTCGGTTGAGCCTCATGATCGCCGGAAAGGAATCGTGTCTGTAGGCGAGATAAAGATCCCGCGATCCCAACTCCCGTCTTTGACCCTCCAGTTGCTAATCTTCATCTTTGATTTGTCTCCAAAGCTAGATAGCAATCCAATATGACGGCTCGGTGGTCAACCCTTCTTGCCGCCACGGCAACTCTCTGCCAGTCTATCGCTGCAGAGCCCATTCACCGCGCCTTTGTTAATGTTTCATTCGAGGGCCCCTTTGATGTTGAGAGCAATGGTTTACAGAACATCAAACTTCAGTACCGTGGCTCTACAGACGGCGAGCTTGCTATTGTCTACGGTGCTTGCGACTTGAAGACACCTGAAGACGCCCATCACGCGATTGGTCGGACTCCCATTGGATCTCACCCGGCAGCCAAGCGTCACTTGCAGTGGACGGACCAGAGGCCGACCAAGTTCGTCTGGATCGTTCCTGAGGATGTCACTTCTGGTTGTCTGCATGCTTTTGTTGACAATCAGCTCGTCGGACGTTCCACGGAGCACACCGTCAAGAGCCGAAAGATGAGGAAGCGTGCCACCTTCGCTGACTCCGCCGATCCCATGGGCCCTTGGTTCGACGGCGTCGAGTACCTAAAGCAGAAACAGCCTGATGAGGTTTTTGTTGCTTCTGTTAAGAACAAGACGTTTGGCATCTTGGGAGCTGGTATTTCCGGTCTGCATACTGGTGTAAGTTCTTCTCTGAATGGTTCTTTTCTTTTCAATTCTTTTTTTCTTTTGCAGACACGATTGCTTACCTTCTTGTCAGCTGCTGCTCGATTCCGTTGGCATTCACAACTGGAAGATTCTTGAGTCTTCCGACAGAGTGGGCGGCCGCATCCGCACCACCTACCTCAACGGAACTTCTCCCGACGACGGCCAGCATCATGAACTTGGCCCGATGCGTTTCCCTCACACGTTTCATGACGTCGAGACTAACGAAACCTACCCCATCAACGACCAGAAGATGATCTACCAGCTGGCGGACGTTCTCAACGAAATCAACAAGGATGCCGACCCCTCACTGCAGGTCAAATTCATCCCTTGGATTCAAGTATCCGACAACGCCCCGGTGGCGACCACTCGGCGTCGTCCTGACGGCACCGTCCCGGGACGCAAGGAAATTGCCGCCGAACCTTCGCTCCAGAGCAACACCACATACTCCAACGCGACTGCCGTGAAGGAAGCTATCCAGGCATTGGACGACTTCAAGGATCTCACCCCCGAGAAGGCAAAGTTCTACGCTACCAACGTCTTCCAAGCCCATAAGCAAGCCGTCGAGCAGGGCATGTTCGACTTCAGCGAGGTTGAGTACCTCAGGTATGTCATGAAGACCGACCTCAACGTCACCGACGAAGCCACCCCTTCCCACGTTGTCTGGCCCATGCGGGAGTTCGAGACGGTCTATTTCATGGCGAACGAGTGGCGCACCGTTGATGGCGGTATCAGCCGTCTTCCCGCTGCTTTCGAGAATATCATCAAGGATCGCATCTCCTACAAGACCAAGGTGTTCAGCGTAAAGTACAACGAGGAGGCCAAGAACCTCGACGTCACTTGGCGTCCCACCGGCGGTGACCCTTAGTCAAAGAACACCACGACGGAGACGTTCGACTACGTCTTCAATAGCGTTCCTCTCAACGTGCTCAAGTACTGGAAGCTGCCGCCTCACTCCAGCCTGATGCGTCGCGCCATCGAGCGCACCGTCTTCCTCGGTGCCGTCAAGGTCGCCATGCAATACAAGACCCGCTTCTGGGAGCACCTCGAGCACCCCATTATCGGCGGCTGCGGACGCACCGACATCTACGGCATCGGCCAGATCTGCTACCCCTCGTACAACATCAATGCCACCGGCCCCGGCGTCATGTTGACTTCGTACGCCCCCGACGCGGACGCCGTCGTCGCATGCTCTATGCCCGTCGAAGAGCACATTGCCTACGTTCAGCAGGCCATGGTTGATATTCACGGACCGATCGCTGATGAGATGTGGACCGGCAACTATGAGCGCCATTGCTGGGAGCACGATGAGCACCACGCAGGTGCTTTTGCCGTCCCCATCGTCCCGCAGCAGCAGCTTTATCTGCCTGCTTTCTGGCGGACTGAGTTCAACACCGTCTTCATCGGCGAGGCTACCAGCTTCACCCACTCCTGGGTTTTCAGTGCTCTAGAGAGTTCCACACGTGGAACCGTCCAGATGCTGCTTGATCTGGGTTTGGTCGACGAGGCAAAGGAAATCACTCGTACCTGGATGGCCAGATGGATCAGTGTTTAGAGCAATTGGTCTTTCGCTCTGGGTTACTCACTGGTTCCAAGTTGTTGCTTGATGTGAACAAGCCTTTCAGATTCGCAAAATTTAGCGTGTAGATATTTCGCAGACCTCAGGGCAATGATGAATGACTTATGCGGTCGAGGCTTCGAAAATGTACCATTCCTGAGAAAACACCCATGACTTCATATGTTGACGGATTAGGAAATCTTCAATCAGTTATCTTTCAGCTTTTGGACTTAGCGATCAGGTACTCGTGTGATTCTGATCGCGACACGATGAATACAAAGTGACTTAGACGACGAGAGTCCATGGAAGAACGACTACCAACACAGCCAACCGGTTACCAACGGCATCATGCGAATTCTCTTTGCCGAAGCAAGGCTCAATGACAAAGTTACTAAAAGCTTCGTCAGCTGTGTCAAGTCGACCAAGAAAACACGCTGCCCTCTTGTCATAGCTGAAAGCACGGACGTGGAGGAGATCGGACATCGCCAGTGTCACACTCGTGGAATCATTTCAGACTCGTATGCCCCAACGGGGTGGGGTCGTGGCCAGCAAAAAGTTCAGCGGCCAATCGTGACTTGCAAATCTTCATTCTATTCCCATGCTAAGTAGACGACCCGAAAAAGGTTTAAGCGGCATTGCACACACACTGTCACAAACGACCAGCACGAACCGAGGAAGCTTCCTCAAACTTCCACTGCTTACACCAGTGAACCATCAAATCCGGCGTGATCGGTCCGACTGAACGAAGGGCTGGGCTGCACGCAACCGTCTTCTTCGTAGCGTACTCCTTCCTGACATTCTCTTCATACTGCGTCATGCGGCGGTAGAAGTCCAGCAGCTTCAGACCGGGGTTACGCTCCGCTCCAAGGGCCCCGTCGGCAGTTCGACTGGCTTCCAGACGCCGAACCCACTCCGGAAAGCTGACGAGGTCTGGTAGTCGGCTTGTGCCGTAGTACCCCTGAACGGCGGGCACCAACTTGTCAAAGGAGGTCACAGAGGGGTTGGATCCGTTGAAGTATCCCTCGTGGTAATCGGTCGACTCCCGGGTCAGGCCGCCGACGTCGAGGCACAGTCTCGACATGATTTCGACGGGTACCCAAGAGACGTCGTTCATACTGTAGAGGTTCCTCGGCAAAGCTTTGATGTGGAGGCTGCTCGCGATGATGGAAGGCAGCCATTCCTGGCGACTCCAAGCTCCCGCCTCGGCGAGCGGCCCGGCGATCTGGCCAACGCGGACAATCGCGCAGGGAAAGTCCCCGGCCTTGGCGGCGTCTTCCAGTATCATGCTCGAGACGATCTTGCTCTGGCCGTAGCCCAACGGGCCCCCGATCGTCCACTCCCCTCGCAGAGACTCCTCTGGTACTGGTCCTCGGTCGGGAGTCCACCCGGTGACGGTGCCGATGCTAGAAACGAAGACCATAACGACTCGCTTTTCCGCCTTGGCAGCGAAGTCGGCGAGGTGGCGAACGCCTTTGACGTGCGGCTCGAAGGCTTGGAAGGGCATGTTGAAGTTCACGGCCCAGGCGTTGTGAACGATCCGGTCGACCTCCGTCAAGAGACGTCCGTATACTTCTTCGCGCAGCCCCATGTTGGGCGCGCCGACGCTGGTGTGGAAGAACTCGACCTTTCCGCTCTTGCTGGGGGACCGTAGGCCACGCTCTTCCATCGCCTTCTCTTGTTTACCGGCACCGCCATCAGGCGATCGATTGAAGCAGATGACGTTCTCGATCTGGGGATTGCGAATCAGCTCATCGAGGAGGTACGATCCCATGTTGCCAGTCGAGCCGGTAAGGATGACCGTCTGCTTGTCCTTGCGTGCTTCGGGCCGGTTTGGTTTGGCGCGGACCAAGTTCTGGGATAGACGGGCATACAGCTCCTTCATGGCATCCAAGTTCGGTATACCGGGTTCGGTTTCTCCATTCATCTTGCCGCCGACGACGGCCTGGAGTATGTGACGAGCGAGCTGCAGGGGACTCGCATGAGCGTACATGTCACGCGCTTCGATGCTGGCTCCGCCAAATGCCTTGTCCGTGACTCGGAGGCTTGCCGTGACCAAGCGAGCGGCCGTGATGATCTGGAGTGAGTCCATGCCCGCCGCAAAGAAATCGGTGTCTTCTCGCATCGGCGGAACACCGAGATGCTCGCGGAAGAGCTTCTCGATCGACCGAGCCAAGGCTTTGTCGGAACTGGTGTCAAGACGAGGGACCTTGTCGAGAGGAATTTCTCGCGGGTTGGCGTAGAGCTCCTCGATCTCGTCGTGATAGAGCTTGACCGTTGCGGCTCTCTTGACACTGCCCTTATCGGCTAAGAGGAAGGGCTTTTCCGGATTCGCAATCGTGATGAGATGTCTCACAAGCCGACCCTGGGTGGCTGTCATTGTCAGCAGGCAAATCGACAGAAACGTCTTCCTTCCCGAATGGTCCTTACCAATGGTCTTGTTCGCGTCCGCCACGATGGGCATAATGCGGTCAATGAGGTCGTCTTCTTGCTCCTTGGTCTTGGGGTAGACCATGGGCTCGACAATGAGAGCCGGCTGAAACTTCCAAGCTCCGACGATGAGCGCATTTCTTACGTCGGGATGTCCCATGATGATGTCTTCCATGTCTGTGGGGTTCAGTTTCTCGCCGTTGGATAGGTTGATGATATTGTCGGCCCTGCCGTGGAATTTCCACATGTGCGGGTACGTTGGGTGCGGTTTGTAGAGGTCGTTGGTCTTGTACTCCTCGATGTTGGGAAAAGTGTAGAAGACGCCCTGAATGGGCACTTGCTTTGACTTTCGGGTGAGAATCATTTCATACACGTCATCTTCGCCCGTAGCCTTGCGCCATTCAATACCAGAGTACTCCTCGTTGTAGAGGAAGTACTGCCACAGTTCTGGGTCCTTCTGGTACCAGATGCAGAAAGGAAGGGTCCTAAACAATCAGGGGCCATTCAGCCAAAGTGGGCCATGGGAGGATGAGTGCTTACTCTGTAGCTCCGATGATGTTTATCAAATGCACACCATTTTTCACCAGCGTGTCACCAGACTGTTGGCTGAGAGGACCTGGGTATATTTACTTCAGTTGCGATTTACTCTGCTCAGCATTGGACACATACCTCCGCCAAATCCGACAAGTCGGAGCTGTTTCAACACAGCAATGTGCTCTGGTCGATGAGACATCTCTTCCAGAACGGATGGAGGCAGACTAGCGCCGTCTGAGTTGGAGTACTTGATGCATTCTATGCAAAGATCAGGCGTCAAGGGACGATCGGCGAAAGGAAGGGATAGTGATCTCCCCCCAAAAACCATGGTGCCAAGGAATCCCCAGACCCCTCCAGCATGGAACAAAGGCACTACCACCAACTGTCAGCCAGGTTAGAGAACGGAAGATCTCAGGATATACTTGGGCTGAAGTGCCTCGAGCACAGCTTTTCCATGGCTTGGGGCACGAGCACGGTCCCGTTCCATTCGGGTAAATGGCGGAGAGTACCGATCATCGCAACAGAACCGTGCTTGATAATTATTGGCTTTGGGAGTCCCGTACTTCCACTGGTGTGAAGAACAAGAAATGGATCCCACTCGGCTTCTTCGGGGGTTTTGGTGTATGGAATGTCGGGGACTTCCGGTTGTGGTAGGATGGACTCCAGCTCCTCGATCTCGAGGACGTCCATGGGTCTGTGCCTCAACCACTCATCGACGACAGCCACGTGAGACTTCGGCCGGGCGACAATCTGACAGTCGGACAGTTTGAAGAGGTTCAGCTGAGCCTCAAGTGGATTTCTCGGCGAAACGAACAGCGACTTTCGTGGTATCAGTGAGCGGTCGGATGGACGCGATCTAGCGCGAAACAGACCTTGTAACCAGCCTTGATAGCCGCAACAATCATGATCTATAGCGAGTGCAGGTTAACACTCGACAAGTCTCTTCTGAAAGGGTTTCGGCATTCTCTTACTCCATATCTAATATCGTTCTGGCCAATGTAACAAATGGTAGGAAACGAATCTTCTGGTGGCGCTCCATATGTTCGCAAGATGACCTGGGCCATGTAATTGATACTGTTCGCGAGCTCCTTGTACGTGATGATTCGCCAGCCATCGCTAGGTTCAGAGGTGCGAGGAATGGAGCAAGCTTCCCTTTGTGGCTCATGGGCCGCCCGCCGGTCAATGATCGCCGGTAAAGTGAGGCGGTCCTCCGAAGACAACGTGACGGGCTCGGTAACTTGGACGGCTGTAGTAGTCATATTGACACTTGTTGCTCAGTGAAACTTCGTTATCGCGAATAGGGACTGAGAGCGTGCAGTCTGCACGAGAATGGAGGGAGAACTTCTTGTACATATAGTCTCGAGTACATGAGACGACACGTGCCTATTTCGCAGCATTTATAATCATCAGAGGGGGAATAGCAGACGAAGTGCTAAAACCGAAAGAGGCTTTGTCTTTGAGGAGCCTATAATGCGGCCAATTGAGTTTGGCTACGTTATTTGCAAAGTTTCAGTCCAGGGAAGCTCGGCCGGGTTGGATGTCTTGACTTTCTTTCCACTGCGGTCGACTACGCACGACGGCCGATAAACCAAGGTCAAGCGGCGAGAACCACACTATCGGTGCCGATAACGCAAAATAGTTGCCGAGAAGCTTTCTCGGAGCTGGTGTCAACATTTACTACTACTCAGAAGGCCCCCCCTCATGAACGGAGGCTGCCAGTAACAACACATGCACCATCCTAGCTGTCGACTTGCGTGCGGCTTCCAGCACGACATGTTACGATGGCTCACAATGATTCACTTCATACAAGCCTTTAACGGGCTGAGATTATTTCGGTATGAAACTTGGTTGTGTCCTTCTTGCAGCAACGTGGATTCGAGCTCAGTGCGTGAGCCGTAGAGTGCATGCCTTTAGCTGAGATGTATCTGCGTATACTCGTAATCCTCAAGCGTGCCTCCGGACTCCGTAGGCGCGGTTTTGCGTTCCCAGGTCTCGGACATGTTTGGCATGAGGCCAACAACCAGCGAGGTTTCCTTCGCGACCTTTCGTCCCAACATCGTAGTGCAGATGGATTATGCCTCGGCATACCGGCACATATCGTGCGGGGAAGCTCGAAAACCTGGCCATAGCTTCGACGATGTGTTCTTTGTACTGTAGGCCTTGGGTCTCGTTCTCGCAGCAGTGCGATCCTGAAATTTGGTGTGTGCTGACGGGACCTTGTTGGCCTGTTGAATCGGGCTACGTCGAGACCGACTTCGCTTCGTCTCTTCAGAAGTGCAGACGACTAACTTATCACGGCTTTCCAAACAACGCACACACACGCGCTGCCTTGTCGTGAGCACTTGGAAAGAATACTACAGGATCTCTGTGGTCTGCATCATCGCTAAACTCGAGATCAAGAGCAACAAGTAACACACTCGTGAACGCTGCCCGTTGTCCAGATGAACGTTCCGGTCCACGTTCATTGTCCGTCGGCGAGACTAGAGCGCGATCGCCGAACGGAGGTGCCCCTCCTCCCGGCCGGCTTCTGTCGATCGGCCCGTCATTTGCCTGTCGTTTCAGCCGCCTGGAAACACGCCAGTTTGGTGTACTTTGAGCGTGGCGTTCGCAACTGGGAAACAGTGAGCTTTGGAGCATTGGCTCCCGGTTTCCAGCTTGGCGTCCGCTCACAGAGTCGAACATCTGAAAATAACCAGGCTTCAGTTAGTGAACTAATGGAACATTCAATTACTCGAAATGCTGAGTGTTTTGACATAATTGTTGAATGTCAACAATTGATAGAGGTGACGTTCTATTTCTGGGTATTGACTACGGCTCCTAAAACCTCATGAACTCCGGTCAAATCTACGACAACCCCATTCCAACGCTTCCATGCGTCCAGTCTAATCAAAGACATCCGTGACGTATCGGATGTTCCTCAAGGCCTCGAACCACGCCTTGACGTTCTCGGCGTCCGTCGCCTCGCCCTTTGCCTTCTCCATCTCGACCTTGATCCTGATGAAGGTCTCCTTGGCCGACTCGGCCACGCCGCGAGAACCGCACACGTAAGCCTTGGCACCCTGCCTCCAGAGATCCACGAGCTCCTCGCGGTCCTTCCACATGCGGTCTTGCACGTGCTTGCATCCTTCGCTCTTGTCGCAGTCGCGGCTGAACGCGCGGCGGACCGAGACGGCCCCGATCTCCTCCCACTTGTCGAACTCGTCGCGGTAGAGATCGTCGTGCTCGGGAGAACGGCAGCCGAAGAAGAGGAGCGCGGGCGCCAGGGTGCGGCCTGCGGCGAGCATGGTCGCACGCTCTTGGACGAAGCCGCGGAATGGGGCCATGCCAGTGCCGGCGGCGATGCAAATCATGGGCGTTCTCTCGGGATCGGAGGGGAGGCTGAAGGCGGCGTGGGACGGGCGGATGGCTACGTGAAGAGTGTCGCCCTCGGCAAGGGAATCGAGGTAGGACGAGGCGACCCCGATGTATGGTCCCTGGCCGGAGAGAGACGGCTCGTTCAGGACGGAGAAGGTGAGAGTGACGTTGGATGGGTAGGCCATGGGCGATGAAGAGATGGAGCTGGCTTTGATAAGTATGTCTGACGCACTTGATGCAAGAGATGACCTACTATTGTCTGACACGCATGGGCGGCAGCATGGAAAGGAAGACGCCAATGGGTAGATCGATGTTAGTGTACCGTTCCAAGAGATCGAGTACTGAGACGCGTTTTGCGCTGACTTCTTCAGCGTAGGCGTCACCAGCCAGGCCGTTAAGGGTTGCCGTAGTCTCGTCGTCGGTTGCATACTCGGCAAGAGCAAGGAGATTCTGGAATCGGGTTAGATGTCATATGCACCCGATGAGAACTGTGGAGATGACCTACTCGCTTCGTGGCGGGCTGCGACAGCTCGACGTACGAGCTCAAAAGGTCGTTGGCAGGAACCGAGCTATCGACGGGCAGGGAAGTAGGCCCGTCGGTCTTGATGCTGAGATGGGCATCGCGTGCGAGGTGAAAGCGACGCATCGCCCGGTGTACGCTCTCCTTGGGGTTGATGGGGAGAACGGCGAGGTAATCACCCGCGGTGTAGTTAATACCCTCAGGCAGTTTGATCTCGATGTGCTTCTTGACGCTCCTCGGGTCGCCGCCTTTGGTGAGGGTCTCGGTCTTGACGACGGAGGCTTCCTTGACATCCTGGCGAAGGGTCGAAGTGCGGGGGTTGCTGATGGTGACGTCGACGCCCTTGGTTTTGCTGTCGTCCGCGCTCGTGGTCTTGTATTTGCTGGTCAAAGCGGGCCAAAGGACATCATCCTCCCAGGTCTCGAAGTTGGTGAAGACCTCGCCGGTAGAGGCATCGGTGAGACCAGCCTCGGCCAGGCGCGTAGCGCCAAGCTGCTCGAGAGTGCCGTCGACGAGCTTGGGGACCCGGTGGAAGGTCTGTACCCAATCCTTGTGGCCGCATCCGAAGACGGCATACGAGACACCCTTGAGAGGGGCCTTCTCTTTATCTTGACCCTCTATCCATGCCACAAAGTGGCCAGCGTTGTCAGGAGGCTGGCCCTCATAGGATGCCGTAATGATGACGATGGGCTGGTCAGTCGGCAGGCTCCCGTTGGCGCTGTCTAGGCAGTCGATCTTGGTAGCGCGGAAGCCATGGGAGGAAGCATCAGATGCGACACGTTGAGCCAAAGACTCGCAAGTGCCACTGTTGGAGCCGTAAAGGATGGTCAGCGGCATTCCGCCTTCTTCTGGTGCAGCCGCGCTGTTGGCGTTGTGATGAGCGACGGGCTTCTCGGGCTCCGCGAGACCGGCCAATCGGCGCTCCAGGGTAGTCGGGGTGAGGTTGTCTCTCAGGATGGCGCGCATGTGCATGTCTTTCGGCTTGATGGTGAGCGTCTGCTTGATGCCAAAGGTGTAATTCGGGTCCAGAATGAAGTTGAAGTTCTGGAGGAGCATCACCATGACAAGAAGAGCCTCCTGCCAGGCAAAGGGGCGACCGATGCACGCTCTCATGCCGTTTCCGAAAGGCTTCCATGAGTTGGGGAAATCTCTGTTGAGGCGGTTGAAGTTGTCGTCGAACATACGCTCGGGCTTGAACTCCATAACGTCTTCGCCGTAAACAGAAGGGTCGAGGTGGGACTTGGCTAGCAGGTTCATGATGGTCTCGCCAGCCTTCACCGGGTACTTGCCTGCGAGCAAAGTATCCTCAAACGCCTCGACCGTGAACAGCGGAATGGTGGCGTTCAGACGGAGAGTCTCGCGGAGAACACCGTTGATGTAAGGTAGCTTGGAGAGGTGATCGACCCTGATCTGTCCCTTGCCGACGACGCTGTCGACTTCCTGCTGCGCCTTCTGATAGGCCTCGGGGTGCTTCAGGAGCTGGTAGAAAGCAAACGAAAGAAGACCGGATGTCGTTTCGTGACCAGCGATCAAGAAAGTGATCAGGTTGTCCATGATGCTCTCGTCCGTCATCTTCTTTCCGGTCTTGGGATCGACTCCCTCCAGCATGGCCGTCAGCAAGTCGCGACGGGTGGCCTTGTCCCCCTCGGCCTTTCTGGACTCCAGAACCTCTCTGGCGGTGCTTCTGAGGACCTCGATATCGTGATTGAACTTCTGGTCCCTGGCGCGGAAGAAGACTCCGGGAAGAGGCGGTCTTCGCGACTTGTTGCCAGCCTCGACCAGGAAGTCACCCATGGCTTCGATAAAAGGGTGAAGAGTGGGGGAGTAGTAACTGTTAAAACGGTAGCCCATGGAGCATAATGCCAGGGTATCGAGGGTCAACCGCGTGAAGTCGTCGGTCACCGTGATCTGCGACTCAGGGCCGTATCGTGCCCATTTCAGGGTCAATTGAGTGGCAATGTCGTGCATCTCATCGAACATGTTGCGGATTGAGAGAGGTCCGAATGCAGGCATCAGAACACGATGAGCGATGCCCCAGTTCTCCTCGCCCATTTTCGCCTGATCTCATGGTTAAGATTGATTTCCTCAACTCACTTCACACTCACGGGGAATCGCCAAAAACTCACTGTGAAAAGACCGTCGTGCACGCCATCTCTGACTTCCTGGGGCGGAGTTACTTCATGAATTCAAAGCAGGGGGAACGGATTTGCTCACATTCAATGTCGCATTCACGGATTTCCTAAAACGCTTCTCATCACACGTTTCGTTGACGAGAGCTCGTGTTGAGACGACCACAATTGAGCGGCCGGGGAATCGCAAGCGGTACACCTCGCCTTGGCGTGCATGTGTCAGAAGCTTGTCGTCGATGAGATAAGGGGCTCAGCCAAGGGTCGTAGGCTTACCGTACTGATCGGCCAGCGACACCATGGACCCCAGGGGAAATTCAGGGTTGATTTCGTTGATGTTGCCGAGAAGCGGCAGCCCTGGGGGCTCCGGGATTGGTACTGTTTCCGACATGCTGGTGTGATAAAATGTGATGGACGTGGTGATGGAGAGTGTGCCGCTGTGTTGGACTCGAGAATCCAATCGCACTGAGCTGGACAAGAGACAAACACGAACTTGGAAAGGGGATTCGAGCCTGATGATATTCACAATCGCAAAAGTCTTGGCCCCATATACCGGACGTGGTGGCTAATACAGTAGTAATTTCCCTTGACGACAGCGTACGGTGTTAGCGTTATGCCTCGGTCCCATCGTCATGCGTGGAGCGCCAGGATGAACGCTGATATCATGCCCGAAAAAAGATTTCCCATTTTCCCACTTTTCCACGGCGACAGGTCACATAGGTGGGCTAATCCCGGCGACACCAATGGTCGAGACGAACGGAATCGTGCCAGCTCGTCACCCAAGTCGGCCATGCCGTCCGGTCCAGTCTGTGGTGAAACAAGGCATTCGGCACCTTGCCAAATCCGCCCCGACATCGACGGACTTTGGGACTCGGAAGCCTTCGACAGAACGGAATAGACTTCCAAGTTGTTGATGTTTTGGCCTGGTTGTATTGGTAATCCCCCGCCCCTGATCCGACCGCCCGACCGCCCGACCGCCCGACCACCCGACCAACCGATCATCCGATTTCACATTGTATGATCCTCCGGTTCTCCTGCTCCGAATTTGTGTCCCGGCCTGGTTATGGACAAGTAAGACAAGACCTTTGGATACAACGCCTTGATGCCGACTGCAAAGTAGTATAAGTAAAGTATGACTGCATATGCATGTAAGATGCTTAGCCTGCGGTCGGTAGGAGATGTGCCAGGGATCTCTGCTCCGTCCCGAACGGATTTGAGTCTCTTGCAAAACGCATTTTTGGATTTCTTTTAGCGCTTTGCTAACCGTGGATTCGAGCCGCAGATTCGAGCCGATCACACCCTTTGAGCTCCCAGTTCTGAACCCTATCATCCTTCGCCCCGGATCAAATACGATGTGAGCAAGTGAGAACACTGTGCCGAGGTCGCCGATCAATGAGACCATTCCCCCTATTTTGTTTGCGAATCTGCCCAGAGGCCAACATTTTCCCGCTCGGGACCAACGTTTTAGGGTGCTCGAATCCTTGCCAGGGATGCGATTCCCGAGATCTGATTTCCTAGCGCAAGTCTACGGCGCAGCTGGTCGTAGTGCATGCAGCCCCTCGTCTTCACGGCGCATTTCAAGTGAAGTGCCGGCAGCAGAGTTGCTCCATCCCGCTCCGTCGGGCATACCGCGTTGGGACGGATGGGACGAGCATCCGCTCCGTGACCGGCCCACGGATTCCACGGGCGTTGATGTATCGTGTCGACTACACTGTCTCGCAGGCTTACGGCAGGGTCGATGTTTTCCAGCCCCCTCGATGTTTGCTGCTGCTCACTAGTCATGTCAGCGGCCAAGCTCGTTCTCGTTCTCACTTTGCGGGGAATGTCAAGACTCAAGACATAACGACGCACCAGCCGATACCCCCCTAAAGTCATATATGTTTCAAGAGTGCAGGTCGGGGTCCGGCCTGCGCTCGACACATAATACGCGCTCGCCTACAATCTGCGTGGTGCGGGCGCGGGATACGATGTCTGAGATATTTACTTTTAGACCCCTGGGCTAGCAGCACTCCGGTTTTTTTCATAAACTCCAATCAAGAGGGCAGCATTACTTTTGGCTTTTGATCCACACGAGTCAAGCAAAGCGGATCACCAGCATCTATCTTCATACGCGAGCGCACTTTCGGAGGTTCGACCCCATGAGGATGCCCAAGTCCGCTAGCAATCCTGGGCCTATTATGTGATGTTTCTCGAAGAGTTCAATTCGTCAGCGCAGTCTACAAAAGCTTACGGTTCACGGCATGCCAAAAGTTTCATAGTCTCACTATAAATCACTTCTAAGTTGGCGCTTCACTTCATAGCAAAATCTACTAGCCTCAGAAAACATCTACACCACCCACCATCTGCGACCTCCCCGCGCCTTGTCCAGTTGATGATCCGTACGCATAGGCGCCGGCCTTCCCATTCAAGAACTTGGGAGCCATTTGAACGAGCAGTCTGTCGATTTCTGCTCAAGATTTTTTTTCGGGGGGGTTTTTTTTTTGACAGTATGAAGCGACATCCCTGAGAAAGTGGAGTTTAACACCGTCTTTCTGCTTGAGATCGTGTCGCGCAGTTGATGATGCGGGAACCCATTCTGATTCACAATGAATTTCCTTGTTCCTCTACTTTGGTCCTCCACGTAGCCACTTCGGGCCTCGAGGTTGCAGCACGACCTCGCGAGAAATCCGACACATACGTTTCTCTTTCTCAACCACAATCCTTGGCCTTTTCCCATCATCCCCGAATTCCAATCAGTCTCTGCGCCCTGAGAAATTCGCAGCTGACTTGATTGCCATTGTGGCACACGTTGAGGATATGCGGACAAACACCAGAAGTGGAATGTTCAAACTCACCGATCCGGTCAGAGAGATCGAGACACCTCACTTCGCATTGAGGTATCTGCTCCCATGATGGAGATGACATTGCACATTGTAAACCCTAGATGTTGGCTGAGACTGTTGTACACGAGCTGGACGAGAAAGGAAGCCGGGCCTCGGTACAGAGTACATTGTGGACCCCCGAGCTGTCCGGTGGATGGCACGGAGTAGTCCGTCAGTGGTCCGAGGGCGGCACTCCTTGATACAAACACCCTGAGCAGAGCAGTCTTTCCGCAAGTCTTCAAACATGCGTTTGTCCTTGGAATAAGGTTCTGCCAGCAGTTCTAGCCGAGATAGACATAACGCTGGCTGGCTCAAGGGCTTCGGGACTCGTCCTGTCTACGTCGGAGCGAACTCTACCGCATCTTCCCAAAGTTGCCGAGGCTTCCATCGCTCTGCTGCTGGGTCTCATGATATGCAAAGGACGAATTGCGGAAAGAAGTGAATATATCGAATGAATATGTGACTACTCGCCTGCCGACGAGAGGGTTTTGAAGCGGTGGAAAGACCCGTGAGTTCTGTGCTCAAGTCTATCAGTGCTCAACGAAAGCTCGCTGAACTTCTTCCGCGGTGGCGGCCGAGTTGCGCTGGCCATCTCGAACTACATCAAACCGACCGTCGGAGCGGTTGACGGAGCGGCAACCGGCTTCGGTCTTACTTCGATCCTCTCAGCAACCATGCGGGTTAGCCTGGAAGGACGATATGCTCAGCATGCCTCTTTCCCGTCGCGGTCTCATCTCGAAGTCTACTAGCGCGTTTTATCTCCTAATGCCAAATTTAAATCAGTCTTTGCAAGGAGATGCACATGACGGCGACGGGAAACACGTTTGTCGCCCCAGATCCAATCGTCAGCGGCCTCTTCTTAAAGCTACTTCCAACACCCGGAGCCAAGTTGGAGTACGTCATCGAGACGGCAGTTGACATGGCAGAAAACACATCGCTCATGAGCACCAAGCTGGTGTGGGATATGATGCTCTACACCCCCGATACGCCTGAGTAGACTCATCTCTTGGGACTCGAGAGTCTCGGCTGCCTCAGCCCGGATACCGTGGAAGGGCTGAAGTCTTTCACGGAAAAGCGGAAGCCGGAATTCCTGGCGGTATCGATAAGTCTGAGTTCCCGTTCTGGCCTCGGTGGCGATCCGGTGCGGAGGAGTCGATCCCTGGTCTGAAGGCCAAACTGTGAGATTCTTGAAATGGCCGATGGGTTTATTCCTAGCTCAAAATTGCTGACACGGAGTCTTTTCAATGCTATTTTTCTCTACACGAGTCAAATGTTTATTGTACTTGACGGTCTGTAGCCCAAATACCAGAGCGCGGTCTCGTCCAAACATTTACCAAGTTCGTCTGGAACCAATTTGGAGGCTTGTAGCCTACTCAAAACGCCGTGTGCCGCGTGCCTTGTAAAGTGGTACACCTGTGGTTGTTATCCGATCATACACGCTAATCATACAGATAAGTCAGATCTCCTCTCCCAACACAGCCCGAATCCGCCGTTTAGTAGGACTTCGTTTCGTGCGCAGTAAGTTGATAAAATTTCAACTTTTCACGGGTCGTTTGGTGCAGCACATAATAATCATATGCTCTTGAAAACTGCCGAGGCACCTCGGCAAGATGCGGGGCGGTCGTGCCCAGCCAATTCCCTTCAAGTTGCAGCGTATATTAGTGACCCTGGCATATTCTTCGTTTCTTGGCGCACCTCGTCCCAACCACACCGAAGGCCGGTGGGCTGATATCGATTCAGTAGTCGAGGCCGGAATATCGTCTCGAGAAGCCTTGCGCTGTGGCATTCTCACAGCGCCCGTCAAATACTGGCATCGCTGACCCGACCGGCCCCCTGGTCTCCGTGGTGCTTCACGGTAAGACTGAAATCGTCAAGCATTCACAATCTATCCATCGACTGGATACCAAGCCACGCATCGGTACTTCACCAGTCCGCCATCGTCGTTTCCTCCGTCACGCCCAGATCGTGCACGTATTGTGTTCCGGATACTGAACATGAACTACCATCCCGGAATGCCGCCGCCGGCAACGGGCTCCACATGTCCGTTATGATGCCCGCACTACTACCTGGGCCGTACCCGTCCGGCCAGTCGGAACACGTCGTCGTCGTCCCCGTCCGGTGTTGTGGCTGTCGCAGGCGCCGACGGCGACGGCTGGTGCTCGACGTGAGGTGGAGCGTTGTCGACTTTTGTTGATGGCGGTTTCGAAGAGCTTGTATGATGCTTCCGCGGAGACGTAGCAGTTCCGCAGCTCGTCCATGGCGACCACGCAGTGGGCAAGGTTGTGCCTGCCCATCTGACGAACCATGGGCTTGGACGATGTAGATTCGAAGAGATGGATCTGCATCGGCGGAACTAGCGCAATCACTCTGGACCCGTGTCAGTAGCCCACGCGTAACTCCAAGTCTGGATGCGTCTTTCTTACGTGGTGGTATGGCGTAGCCGGATCAAGTCTTCTGCCATTATTGAGTTTGCCGCGGAACTGGCATTCGATGCAGGAGTCCTGGTTTTCTGGCATGCTAATGTTCTCCAGCTGCCTTGATCCGCAGCCGCGACTTCCCTTGGGATATCAAGTAAGAATGGTCGATGAAGAACAATGGTAGACGCCCTACGAGGTGTTCAGTGATATGAACCTACACTGAGAACAAACTGGAAATCAACTCAAAATAGAGCTTGAAGTGATAGATATGTGACGCGACAACTCGGCTTGGTTCGTGGCTTCCGGGACCCGAGACTGAAAGGCCCGCATCTGGCTCTCACTGCGCTCAATGTCGGCTCTGTCAGTTGGTTCGCCGAGCAAGTGCCTTTAGGGAATTTGCATGTGAGAAGGTGTCTGGGGATTTGGTGTTACTCAAATAAAGTAACAAAGTCGACGATGGTTGTCGGATTGCTGGGATACCAACGGCCCGACCGCCAGGGCCGATGAGGGACCTCGGCTTGGACGGGAATTCTTTTGGGATAATCATCTCCGGTCCGTTCTACTCCACCTCCTTTTTAGGAGCAGTTGGTGGTGGTGCAAATTTGCATTCGCACAAATTGTGAGACTGAGAAATTCGTAGTTCGTCCGCCAAAATCATCGAATCATTATTTCATGTCATTATCCTCTATCCATAACCAGTGCTGTTACCGTTACCATATCCCATGTCCATGTCGTATTCTTCGTAAGTATGCATCGTTCATGTATCCAACGCCCAATGCACCGATTTCCGCTGTTTCTTCTTATTCGTCTCCTCGGCCACACGCATGCGAGCGTCCGCAATCACCACGCCAAAGGTCAAACTCGACGCCCGGCTGTGGGTACAGACGTTCGTCGCGCCGTCAATCTCCCACTCCCACCTCGCCCTCTCGACCATGTCTCCGGCCTTCCGGAGTTTGTGTCGCCATCCTTCGACGAACAGCCACGCAAGGCGAAACACGCTCTCGCCTGAGGGCTCTTCGGGTTCGCGTACTTCGGTCCAGACGACCGGCACCCGGAGGCCACTCGCATCTTTCCGATACTTGCGCATGGGGCGGTCGTCCATCTCGTCGTACTGCGCGTCCCGCTTCACCCTCAAGACTTTGAGCCCCGCTCCGCCCGAGCGTGGTCAATTTGCCTCTAGCCCGCCAGCAGAGTTTCCAAGGAGTGCGCTCTGCTCATCAACTTCGTCTTCGGCTTCGTTGGAGAACTCGGCCGCGCGCTCGAATCCGGGGCCGTCGTCATCCTCGCCGGTCTTGGTGCGTCGGACGGGGTAAAAAACACCCGATACCGGACGCGACCGGACCGGACTGGCCGGATCCTTCTTCGCTTGGTCGCCCTCGAATATGCCGCGCATCCTGCTGATCAAGCTCCCAGGCGAAGTGCCAGTGCCTGACACACGCGAGGGACTGTCTGAAATTGAGCCTACAGAGCCGGTTGCTGCGTGCAGAGGTTTGGTCCCGCCGCCGCCACCGTCATACTTGAATGGGTCATCATACGACCTGTCCGTGAGTGTTGAATCTTTGCGCGGTCGAGTCAAGTTGTGAACCGAGGCTGGCCAGGAATCACGAATGACAGGTTCGTGCTTGTCAACGGGCAAGGCTGAGTGGATTGGGGACGATGCCATGGAATCAATCGTGCTCTGGCTTTGCACCGAGTACGGCACAGAGTCGGTTCGAGCATGCCAGGGGACGTTGGTTACGTCGCGCGGAACGAATGCTTCAGGGTCAAAGTTCTCTTCCACGACCGGCTGAGAAGGCGGTGTCTGTGGCCGGTCAGGATTATGTCTGCTATTGGCAAGACCACGAGACGGTGTAGAGGGTGTGCCACGAGCAGGAGTAGAAGGTGAGTCACGCGAGGGTGTAACTGGGGTCTCCTGGCGCAACGCTAGGGGGCTCACGTCCGGTGCTTGCTCACTTTGTTGTTGAGGTGCCAGCTGCGGCGTGGCATGCTCAAGCTCGTCCTCAGATGACTCATCCGCCTCCTGCAGCTCTGCTTCCAACGATGACATGTGCCCTTGCTGGCTCTGGTGATAGTCCGCGCTGTACTGTGCCTCGACATATTTCTCCTGGTGACCCTGCCCATCATACTCCTGGACATATGGATCTTGTCCGTACGCTTGAGCTTGTGCGGCAGCATAAGGGTTTTGTCTAAATGCCTGACCAGGCTGTTGAATGAGAGCCTCTTGACCGTACGTCTGGGCCTCCTCTGGGCTTTGGACCTCTGGGACGTGGACTTCTGGTTGATACTGCTGGGTCTGCAACTGAGCAGGATATCCGCTCTGAGCCTCTTCGAAAAGAGATCTCTGCGCTTCTTCCCTCAAAGACCCAGAGCGACTGTGGCTTGTAGCTCCGAACAGCGGTGGCGATCGAAGCTCATCCCGCCAAGTCGATGAACCAAACCGGGAAGAAGCGTAATGCGTCACAGGCTCGTCAGAAGATATGACGGCTGTCTTGTGTCCATCGTCTTCGTCGCTGTTGAATGAGTCTATGACTTGTTCCAACACCGGCTCTGGCGATAGCTGCCGTTGAGGGGCACCGAATTGAGTCAAGAAGGATGGCGCGGCGGGCGGTTCCGTTGAGTCTACGTAGTCGCTGTCATCGTCGGAGTCTTCTGCGTGACCGGGCGATGCCCCTTGTCCATGATGAATGCCAGAAGCTTCATGTCCGTAAGCTGGGTCATAGACGCTGTCCTTGATGTCAGCAGTCTCCGGATGTCGCGGGGAGACCATCCCGCCTTGCGTGTACTGCGAAGACGCGCTGAACCCGGCAGAGGCCAGGGGAGTTGCGTACTCCTGCGAATCGGTGTCTGTGGAATCTCCTGGTCCGGCGGGTGCGAGGTATGTTGATGCCATGGAAATCCGATCGTTGCTTGAATTCGGCCACTGCTGCTCATAGCTGTCAACCCGCAGCTGCGGCGTCGGCGCAGTGAAACTCAGTTGTGTCGCTGGGTTGACAGTCTCGCCACGCTGGTTGATGTTCTCCCATGAATCATCGCTTTCTGCCCCTTCTTCTTCTCTTGGATGACTTGGAAGATCCAGATTGCTTCTGAGTCCCGACGCCGTGAATGGTGTTTCCATCGGGCTTTGCTGGGCTAGCGGGCTGACTGCCCTCATCGGGTCTGTCGTTTCCATCGGACTGGCGAAACTCATCGGACTCGATCCCACTGGGCTTACTGATGTGATCGGATTGGCGGTTATCGTTTCCATGGGGCTTTCCCTCATTGTCTGGTTGTTGATCGACATCGTAACTTGCGGCGTCTGACTATACGTATTAGCATTCGAGTCCCATGCCTCCTCTTCATTGTCGGAGTCGTCGATTTCTTGACGATAGTGATCCTGGGCGCTGGGTGCACGCGGAGGCGGAGGCGGTGGCGGGGTCGCTCTGAACTGCGACGTCGACAGATTTTCGATCTGGCCGAGCCGAGTGGCCTTCGGTTCCCAAGCATCATCCATATCCTCTTGTTCGTCACTGGAATCCACGAGCTCCTGGCGATAATGACCTTGAGAACTTGGTGCCCGCGGAGGCGGGGGTGGGGGCGGGGTTGCCCTGTATTGAGATGTTGATGAAATGGGGAACTGACCAGGTCGAGCAATATTGGCTGCTTCGTCTTCACTTGAGTCCGCTTGCTCTTGATGATAAAGACCTTGTGAACTAGGGGCGCGTGGCGGTGGGGGAGGAGGGGGAGTGGCCCTGTATCCTGACGATGCCGTCGCGAAGGGCTGTGCAGCTTGCGAGGGCAAGACACCTTGGTCTTCCTCGTCTGAATCTTCCAAGTGATGTCTGCTCTGGGAAAGCGAGCTTGGGAGGCGAGGGGGTGGTGGTGTTGGCGGATGGGCGGCCCCGACTTGCGATGCCGGGAGCGTGATTTGTTGCGCAGGAGTGAAAGCATCATCCCAATCGTTCTGTACCTCCTCCGACGAGTCCTCAGGTCGTTGACCGTACTGTCCCTGTGAGCTTGGTGCGCGGGGTGGGGGAGGTGGCGGAGGAGTGCTTCTAACCTGCGAGGTTGTGAGGGGATTCAGCTGAGTTAGCTGGTCAACGTGAGATTCCAAGGCATGTCCATCATCGTCAGATGAGTCTTCCACCTCTTGATGGTAGAGATCTTGAAAGATTGACGCACGCGGAGGGAAAGGAGGGGGTTCTCTGTGATCAGATGTCAATGCGGTGGGAATCTGACCAAACTGAGGGAAGGTAGAGCCAATCTGCTGCTCTTGCTCATCGTCAGAGTCGAATCCCTGTCCATAACGTTCTTGGATGCTTGGCATCGGTGGCGGAGCTCGTTGTTGCAAAGGAGGCAGCTGCTGGGAGGTCGTGAGGCTTTCCGGTCCCTCTGAATCAGAGTCCATATCCTCCAACTCGCTGTTGTAGCGCTCTTGTATGGGGTCCAGGGGCGTTGGACCGAGATTCCTCGACGCAAATAGGCTGCTGCTTTGTTCGAGTTGACTGACACTCGGGTTGAAGGCGTCGTCAATCTCTTCATCGGAGTCTACGAGACCGCTTTCTGGATGTTGCTGGCCAGTCATGGACGAGAGACTTTGATCGAACACTGTCTCGTCAACTTCTGCGCCCATGACCCCCGGAATATTGCCGCCAACGGTGCCACTCATGCCTTTCGCTCTCGCTGCTGCGAATGGGTTGCGTTGCGAAGCGTCCAAAGAAGCGCTTCCAAGGGCACTTGTCGTGGGTGGGAAACTTCTGTCAGACGAGTGACTGCGAACGAACGGGTTGAACGACTCTGGCACTTGAGGCGTTGGCTGACGGCGCTCGACTACCGGATCTGCCGACGCGAAGATATCATCAGCACTAGTGGCGGAACCACCGGCGAGGAAGGGGTCCTCGAATGTAGACTCATGCGCAGTCTGGTCTTCGTGGTGACTCAAAGAGCTGCTGCTGCGAGCAAAGGGGTTGTAGGATTCACCAACGCGTCCCGGCGATCGTTGGCCAATGCCGCTAGATGCCGGCGAGAAAGGTCGACCTGTGGGAGTCGTGCTCCTAGCGAAGGGATTGCCCGGGGCGGCTCGGGGTTGCTCGTCGGTTTGAGATCCGAAGGAGCCTACCGAACGCAGGAAGTTCTCAGCAGCTGGCGACGCCGAGCGGTTTGACTGAGCGCTGGCCGACCGCAAAAAGTCGTCTGCGGGGCTTGTCGTGGTTCTGGCGAAAGGGTTGTAAGGTGCTTCCTCGGCATCGCTCACTCTTCGCGGAGCGAACGGATTGTACGGGGCTTCACGAGAGGTATCTGAGGACTCCACGTCTGTTCGACGGGCAAAGGGGTTGTATCCAGTTTGCGGCGATTGCTCCTCGTGCTCAGTTCCAGTCGGTCTAGAGAAAGGATTGGTATTGGTCTCTGATGGGCCTTCTACATCACTGTCATCATCGCGGACGCTGAGAACAGGAGAAGACTGGTTGTCCGATGCGTCTTCAACGTTAGCGGTATCAACAGTGTCGTTGAAGTGGACTTGCTTTGTCGAGGAGAAGCTGTTGTCGCCGTGACTCATTGCGCTTGCAGCCGGCGTGAAGCCTTCCTGGTGCTCCTGATCGTGCTTGGCTGCAGCCAAGCTGCGGGTCTCGGTCATGTATGAGCTCCCCATGGCATCGCCGGGAGCTTCAGAAACGTTGCGGCCGAGAGACTCTGGATGGTAGTATTCGTCGGCAGCTCCGGCTCCGGCTACGCCAGAGGCGTCGCCTGCGGTTGACGTAGCAGGTTCGGTGTGCTCGGTGATGGCCGAGAGATCGTGCTTGGTACCGAGTCCTTGAGAATCGTCGAAGTTGGCGTCTTGATGCGATGGATGATTTTCTTCAACTTCTTCGGGCTCAATACTGCGTTGAGTAATTCCGGCTGTGGTCTCCGAACCTCCTGCCTCATCATGATAGTCGTGGCCGTTGTTGTCTTCAGGTATACTGCCGGAGTGGACGTCTTCGCCACTGGCTGACGCGTCGAGTTGACGCTCTCGCAGCTCACCGTCGTCACTCACTGTCCTTTCTTTGGGCTCGAGTTCCTCATGGATTTCCTTGCGCGTAGTATCATCTTGTTCCGCGATATCCTGTGACTCGTCGAGCTTCTCGGCATGATCGTGGTCAATGCCATCTTGTTTGGATGTGTCCTCGTGGCCCACCTGCTGCTCACTCTGCTCAACTTGCGAAGCATTGTCATCGTCTTTTTCTTGAGCATCTGTTGATTCAAGCTGCAAATCCCTGGTCCCCGCTGTGCTGCCTTCTCCTTGCTCAGGAGAATGCGCATCTTCGCTGGGCTCATGAATAAAAGCTGTATCCTGGTCGACGTGCCCAGGCTCGGCAATCTGGCTAGCTGCCGCTTCCTTCACAGTATCGGGTGGTTCAACCTGGGTGTCTTCATCTTCGAGCTGACTTTCTGGCTGGAACACTTCAGGAGCAGCAGAGTCCTCGGTGAGGGCTGCCTGGGCCGGCTCATCATGCTCATGTTCAAGGCTCTTGTCGTCCTGGCTTCGATCTTCAGTGGCCACCGCCTCAATGGTCTCGAGAGGCTTCGCTTCCTCGGAAAGAGCCACATGGTCTTCCTCTTTGACATCATCGTCGGGTTGATCTGGAGCGTCCTTGACTAGCTCGCTCTCATCCTCGGCATCCCGAAGCTGATCAGGCTGCTCTTCTTCAATTGAGGGCTTGTCTTCGGTCCCTGACGGCTTCTCAGTGGTCGCCTGAGCCATGCCACTTTCGGTCTCCTGGGTCTGGCCGACATCCTCATCGTCCTTGTCACTATCGGTTTGAGGTGGCTCTATCACGTCAAGATTGGTGTCGGCGGGGGTGTCAGGTGGTCCATGAGAGGAATCGTGTGCGTCAGTGACACTAGTCGCGAGTTCTTCTCCGTCGGAATGGGTAGCGTCCCGGGTTTGGGGATCTCCATCTTCAAGATCTTTGCCGGCAGTGGTTGGTAGATGCTCTTCCTCCTCCTGGGTTGTCGGGATTTGTTCATTGACTTCCGCTTGCGTCTCCTGCGCGTCTTGGTGAAGTTGGACCCCGTTTTCTGCGCTGGGAGTTTCTTGCTCAGCTGCCTCTTCGGGCTTGATTGGCTGAAGGTTCTGGTCATCCTGGGCTTGGTCGTGATCTTCGTCGTGAGCCTCGACACCTTCGGATTGAGACACCTGCTCAGCCTTTTCGTCACTTGGGCTAAGCGAAGAAGCCATCTCGGTCCCTGGCAGAGCACTCGCGTCCTGGGAGGTCTGTTCGTCCGTTGGCGCAATATCGGCAATTTCTCTGCTCTCGTCCTGAGCGTCTTGCCCAGCTTGTTCGTCTGA
Organism: Colletotrichum euphorbiae; assembly: GCA_037178605.1. Lineage (NCBI taxonomy): Eukaryota > Fungi > Ascomycota > Sordariomycetes > Glomerellales > Glomerellaceae > Colletotrichum > Colletotrichum euphorbiae. Next base: position 15,380 of record JAXCEF010000479.1, on the reverse strand, counting down.
TTGGGGCTGGGTCTTTCCCATTTCAGTCTGCTCTTCCACTGGCGTGCCCTGCGTGATCTCCTTGGAAGTGTCCTCGAGATGAGCGTCACCCGGCTTGATCTCTTCCTGGATGGGACTCCCGCTTTGATATTGGCTTTCGTCCTTACCATCGACATCTTCGCATCGTGGCTCGATGGCCTGGGCACTCACTTCGGGCGTGTCCTGGACTTCCGCGCTGTTAAGTGCGGTTTGCTCGCACGGCTCCTCGTCCTGCTGCTTGGGGTTATCTTCGGGTTGCTCGCCAGCCTGCTCGCCCACCTCTTCCCCAATTTTCTCATCGAGTGGTTCGCCGGCCTGACCACTCTCGCCAGCTTGCTCCTCGTCATACGCTTCGACCGCCTGTTTCTCTGAAGAATCCGCAGGAGGTATTTCGCTCTCAGAGGGCTCTTCGACAACAGCCTTGGTGGAAATCTCCGGGGCGGCCATCTCCAACGCGTCATCCTGCACAACGTCGTCACTGGCCTGCACTGCTTCCGTCTTCGGGGTATCATCGTCCTCTTTGTCAGGGCCTGGCTCAGTTGTGACTTCTTCCGAGGGCTTTTCTTCCTCTCGACCGTGGCTCTGAACGTTCGTTTCGTCGGCAAGGCGCTCTTGAGCATCGCCAACGGGGCTTTGCTCGGATTCCTGGGCCTTCTCGACGACCTGCGAGTCCTCGGTCTCCTCCGGTGCGGTCTCGGGGGAAACCTCTTGGTCGACCTTCTCTTGGACGGGGGCGTTATCGGTAACCTCACTCTGTCCCGATTGGGCGTTGGTGTCTGGTTCCTCCATGTTCGTTGGCACCTGATCGCTCGTATCCTGGGTGGGCGTCTCCTCCTGAGCGGGTGTCTCTTCAAGGGAACTCTCATCCGCGCTTTGCTCAGCGGGAAGCGCCTTAGACGAAGTATCCTCCATTTCGGGAACGCGCTCGTCGTCGTCGGCTTTTTCCTCAGCCGCGGGAGTCTTCTCATTCTGGACTTCTTCCGCGGGAACTTCCTTTTCGATATCTTCACTGCTTCCCGATGGCTTGTCGTCCCCGCCAGTCTCCTCGCTCTCCGGAACATCCACGGAAAGCCCCTTGATCTCGATGGGAGCAGCCACCTCGCTCTCGGCGGGAGCTCGAGTCTCCTCCGTCTCTTCCTGCTGCGGGGCCGTATCGTCCTTGGCTTCCTCGGCAGGCAGAGGCTCGGCAGGTTCTTCCTGAGGGGCCGATTCGTCCTGAACCCCTTCAGCCTCCGGAGAGGCTGCCTCGGCTGGGGGTATTTGTCCGCTGGATTGAGCTTCCTCAGTGCTCGCCGCCTCCAAGCTCTTTTCAGCCACTTTTTCTTCGTTTTGTGGCTGGGATTCGCATTCCTTCTCTACCACCTCTTCCGCGGCAGGCGCTTCAGCCGGGGCCCCATCTGCCTTGTCTTCGCTGGCCGGTTCCGGGGCGGCTTCGTCTACCCTCTCCTCTTGCGAAGCGAGCTCTTCCACGGGTTTCGGGGCCTCCTCCTTTGGCAGTGGATAAGGCTGGCCGGATATCGTACCCCCTGCCTTGCGCGTTGTTCTCGCCCGCTTGCGCGTCGGAAGACGAGGAAGCGCCGCCTTCATCTGCTCCTCAATCAAGCGGTTGAGTTCCTAAAAAAAGAAAAACAGCGTCAGATCCCGCCGCACACAAAACCTCGCTCCCGGACTTACCACTCTCTTCTGTTCGAGCTCTGCCAACTTCGCCTCTCCTTCGGAAATAGTCTTGGCCGCCTCCTCTTCGACGCCGTCCATGAGGCTGTCCATCTCCTCTTCGACATTACGCGTGGTGGTATCAAAGGTCGTCTGCTTCTCCTCGTCTTCCTTGGCCTTGAGGGCTGCCATCTCCTCGTCTTCCCTCCGGCGACGGGCTTCCCGCTCTTCGTCCTCTTTCCGCCGTTGTTCGGCGATTTCTTCCAGCTTCTTCTGGTGTGCGGCCGCGAGCTCCTCGCGTTCCTTCTCGTACGCGGCCTCAAGTTCCGCGAGCGTGTTGTCGCGCTTCTTCTCGAGCTCGTCGAGCTTCGAGTCGCTCTCGGCGGCGGATGTTGACAGGCCCTCGATCGTCACGTGAATCGAGGCGAGGGCCGCATTCATCTGTGCCACGAGCGTGGCAACGTCCGGTTTTGCCGTCATCGGATTTGAGGTATTAGAGAGACTACTCTCCCTGCTTCGATTTTCAAATTGGGGTTATCGTGATTAATCGAACGCGGGATTGACGAGAGAGTCGAGAGAGTCCAGATTTTTGGGAAGAAGAATGATGTGTGCTTTAACTGATTGACTTTTGACAAACGTCGATAGAGACACACACGGCGGCTGCGGGGTGGCCGTCAGTTTACGATATATACCATCCATAACCCTTTTCCCTCCCGCCCCGGAACAACAATCACAAGTACCAGCCAAGCGACGGTCAGGAAAGCCTGGTTTGCGTGTGATGTTCCTACCAGCATTCATGCCGTCCCGGTCCAGGATATGGCCGGGCAAGACTTGCATGCCCCCATGGGCCGAACCTCAATATTGAGAGGAAGCTCCTGGTGCCAGTGCACCGCTTGTTCCGCGATTGGAGAGAACCGCGGCGGCCTCTCATCCGATGTTTGATCAACGAAAGCCGCGGTGGGCCCCTCACAACCCTCCGCAACGCATGACATCCATATACAAATGGTGATGTTGCCGGGGGGGAGGGGGGGGGGCGGCGACTGAGTCAAGGCTGCTAGACTACCTCGTACGGCCATCGTCGAATTGCACCATCATCGAGGGGCTATTCTGGTAGTTAACTCGCCTTGTCGCCGGGCAACTTGGTGACAGCTGTCAAATATCGACAGCATCCTCCTTGCCTCGGGGGAGGAGTTTTCGGGGCCTCGTCCATGGGTTCCGCTGCTTTGGCGTCTGATGTTGTGCCACGACAGTCCTGCCATTGGGTTTTTCGGGGCAGCTCTTCGGGCGGGCAACGTGTATTGTTGGCGACAAGAAGACAAAGTCGTGGACAGGCGAACCCTGCTAGAGACGAGCATCATTCATGCGCCTCAGCAAGCAACGAGAGTTCTGGGCGCAGCAGATAACCACCAACGTGGGACCGGCGCCTACCAACCGCTGGGGCGCATGAATTCGCTCGACACGGCCGGTATTGTGATGCATTTGGTCAGTTTCAGGCCTCGCCCGTCTACGGGAAAGGCAGGCTTTTCGGCACAGGACGGAGCTTGAAGTCCGAGATGTTGAGCCACGGGCCTCCTTTCGAATACTGTACGCGCTTGGAGCTGACAGTGAGAGGTGCAAAGCCACAATGTGGCTGCCATTCGGACAATACCGCAGTATTGCGTAATTAGAGACTCGCGCCTCGTGACGTCATAGCTTAACGTAGAAATCCGAAGTAGGTGTTTTCTTTTTGCATGTTATTTATTCCGTGTTGTATTTGTTTTCCATGGAATCCAATGTTGGCCGTGAAAAGCTTGCTGCAATCGCCGATCCACTACATTGGAGTCCTCGAATAATCATTGGCTTCCGGTCCGGCGTAATTTGGCAGTTTACATCGAGATGCGAAATGATCCTCCTTCGTCATTGTCACGACCGCAGCGGTCTTCCCCTATCTCATGATCCCTCGACTATAACTTCGACTCTTAACAAAGACGGCGCGATACCGAGGTCTTCCGTAGGTGCGCAAGAGAAAAGAATAGCACACTCATCAAGTTTCAACTAGCCAGCCGGCTCAAGCAGCGCCTTACACACCCTCTATGATGTTCAGAGCATCGTAACGGTCATTTGCGGCTTCACTTGGGTTGATGAGTTGATGGTCTGAGCTCATCACATATAAGGTAGCTGCCAGTCCAGAGTATGTCTTGAACATTGGGACGAGTCCTGCCTATCACATTGCTGCGTTTGATGAGGTGTGGCGGCAAGTTTAATGCAATCGCATTGGCCGAGTCATATGCCAGTCGCGGAGTCGCGGGCCTGTGTCGACTTCAGACGAATGCAGTGACTTCAGCAGATGTATCGTCAGGTGTGCTTTCGTTTTCAAGGATACGTCAGGATGATAGAAGCCTCGCGAGAATGGGTATTAGTCTTGTTGCTTATTCAGGCCAGAGTGGGTTTTCTTATCAAAATTCGAAGAGTTTCTTCATAGGAAGGCGTGATACAATTTCTGACGAGTAGTGGGAGGCTGCTGGGCTAATTTCACGTGCTTCATACTCGTGACCATTCTTGTTTTTGTTTTCTTTTTTTCTTTTCGCGAACCATGGCCTGTCTGTAGTCAGGTTTTGTTGCGAAAGTCTCGAATCCCATCATCAGCTCCTTTGGAAAATCTTCACTTCAGACGTATATTACGTGCCGCATGTTCATTTCTGACATATCGGATTCAACTCTCAAGGTTTTAAATTAATAGACGTTTTCGTTGGACTTTTGGCGATGATTCCCCAGAGTATGACATTGAACTTCATGCGTTAAATTTGACAAGCTAAACAATGAGAGCAAGTGACTAGGGCGATGAATATTGCTACGACCTGGGTGGGGTTGATGTTTGAAACCGACCGTACATCTCTGCTTGGGGCCACACCTATCCCAAACGCCAGTGAACATTATTGAGCCAAGTCTTTTATGCGTAAGGGCCTCTGCGCTGCATTAGGGCTTCTTCGACAATTTGGACAGCTCATTCTCGGGGTGCCGTGATGAGTGGCTGAAGGGGTGCCTAAGGGGTCGTAGGGGTCGCAAGGGTTGCGGGATGGGGGACCTCATATCATTGCATCAAGGCTTATTGAAAGCAGAAGAGTTTTCTTGGCTTGCTCGTTCTGTATTCATTACTATTCAACCATGGGTCTCAAACCTGCAGCGTGACGACGTTGCCTTGACATACATAAGTCCTTCCTATCTCTAGAAATATCACCAGACTGCCCGCCCTTCCCACTTACGGATGGAATTTCACCGCAAGTTTCATTGGAAGCTTCTGCAGGTATCAACTCAGAATAAAATCATGACGGTTCATCTGATGGGCTCACCTTAAGAAAACGAACAAAAAACGAGTGCCAGTCAATCGCGGACGGGAATTGAGCCCGACGTGGGGGTCGAACCCACAACCTTGAGATTAAGAGTCTCACGCTCTACCGATTGAGCTAGCCGGGCGATCGGAACCCAGCTTGATGAGATGGTTGGTGACGACGAGGGGCATACGATCATAGTGGAATGGGCCTACGATGGTGGGTCATGAAAACCCACCTTGTGAGCTTGGGCGCTCTCACAAGAAGACCTCCTCGCGGTACAATGGCTGAGGCTGACTTCAGTCTTAGCGTGCTGACTCTGACGTGCCATGAGCTAACTCTGAGGCCTCATTCCGCGAGTTTGCGCTCAGCCTACGTGAGCCGATCTGAAGGTAAGGGCCCATCCCGAGTCTCCTCTCCTAGTATCAACCAGTGCTCTTCAGTGACTTGGCGTGTGATCTACTTCCCTCCCACTGGACTGATGATTGTAAGCTGCTTATCGATCAATTGAAACCTCCTGGGCTATAGATATGTCATGTAGAACGATGGGAGAGCAGGTTGGTCATGGACGACAGGGACAACAAAGATAGGGAAACCAACGGGACGGCCCGGCAATGGTAACAACGTTGTCAATAAGAAAGACTGAAACTTCAGTTGGAAATAATCAAGTAGGATATTAGATACTGATTCGGTCAGGGAAGCATTAGAGGAGCAAAGGTTGCGAACAGGAGGGCTATTGGGGTAGGTTGGGCTACAGTATCAAGTGAGGCTTTCCAGGAAACGCAATGGAGAAGTGACAATCACGCTTTAATCCCATTCACTGGGCCATATGACAGCAATACAATCAACTTGAATGGGTTGATCAGTGAGATGAGAAGACTTCGAGTCACGTTTACCGCATTAGAGTCTCAGGAAACACCCGTAACAGTACTAATATTCACGAGAATGAATCCCATGAAAACGATCATCCTCACCGAAGATCACTATGATAATGATTCATAAAGCTTCAAGTGCCTCCACTGAATTGGCCCCATTAGAAATGAAGTCCTACGCTTCATGCTCGAGTAAACTTGTCTACCAGATGATCACTTCACACACAGCCGTCAATACACCCTGTGTTTTTCTCAAACCTTGTGACGAACAAGAAGGCTCCAAAGGCAAGCTGCGTTTGAAACCTTTTCAGAAACGCACTTACTCACGCCTCGAAATTTCCTCACTCGATTCACTAAACCACTGACTGCCGCGTGGAATGCGGTGCTACAGCCGGGACGCTCACGGCAACCCACGCTGTTGGACCACCGCTAGCATTCGCGATGAGAAATAGCTTCATTCACGCGATGCGTCCGTCGGCATGAGACGACTGAGTACTCACGAGCTCTGCTTTCTCTCTCAGCAAATCCGAAGCATCGAAACCCCGCTGTAGCCTGAGCACCCATGTTCCGCGCGGCGCTCCGAAGACGCGTCCGCCTCCGGAGTCGGGGATGAACCACGTGCAAACTGAGCCAGGAACAACGGTGAATGCGCAGGCGAATCTCAGAACACATACCTACCAATATTTTCCATCAAGATGAACCTTGCCAGACGCCGACCCCTGATTGGCTTCCCAAGGACCACAATCCTTATATATATCTCTTGTAAGCCAAACACACGGCCCAGGGGCTTAGTAATAACCTGAGCCAGCAACAAAGAAACATTCCCATGGGCCAAGAATATTCGTGATCGTCCATCGTTGATCCGCAAGTGGATGACGCGGAGATCCTCCCGCCTCCAGACGAAAACTCTCCGAAGCGGCACCGAAGCTGTGCCTTACCTACTTTCGAATAAGGCAAGGAAAAATCATCGGTGAACGGGCCATGTGTCGCTCTCTCTCTTTCCGACACATGCCTCTCTCGTCTGCCTGCCAAATAAGAATTTTGACCTTGAATTTGGGACCGAAGTAGGAAGCGTCCCCAGGTAAGCACCCAAAACAAATCCGGCGGAGAGTTCTTCCCCCACCAACATTCCCATCATCCTACTGTCACACCAACGAGCCAATAACATAGAAGCTCGAGGCTTCGTCACCTCCCTTCTAGCAGGTGGCGAGGCAGTGGAGGTGAAATCTCAAGCAAGATTCGCGAGACCCCGTAACCTGAAGGCACTGCCGCGGGTTCGCTCCCTATCCGCCCTCGAAGCAGGACCCGTTGATATCGGCGCTGGGCTCGTCCTGACCCTGTACCCGAAGCGCACCCAATTGAAGGTCGGCGTTGACATGTCGTGCTTCGATTTTCCGGTACTTCCTTCGTCAGCCACGTGTGGCTGAAGTCGTCCGATCCGATCAATCCCTCCACATAATGACGTCGCATTCACCGACCAGCCCAAGCTGAAACTATCCCAAAACTGTGCCATGTCGCACAACAGCCGCAGACCAGACTACCTCTCCTGACTGGCCAGGATCCTCATGTCGTCTTCTGCTTCATGTGGTACCTTAGATCAACCGCACTTGGGATGGTCGCAAGAGGAACAGGTGATGCAGCCTTCACTAGTTCGTGGATATTTTTTCTATAGCGAGTAAACAACATCCAACTATTTACGATAGATAGGGCCTTCCCAATAGTAGGGAGAAAGAGCGAAGTGAAGATTAGAAAAAGTAATATGACGCTGCTGCTTGATGCTGATGCCTTCGTCACCACGGGCGGAAAATTTCCAATCCTGCAAGCCCGGGCCAGTCCGGCTGCTAATTCTCCTCTCGGTACCACTACCCTTTTCCAATATTCAAAGTCGTAGATTCTTTAGATGCGCTTAGCCGTGTCGCCTGCGACGGCCCGTCTCCTCTTGTAGCTCTCCGCATAGCCCATACGTTCGTAGGTGCCGAAGCCGTAGAATGCGATTCCGATGACAAACCAGGTGCCGGTAACAATCAGACCAATGGGGAAAATCATGAGCTGGACGCCGGGGAGAACGAAGGCGACGGTACCGTTCTTGAGACCGGCGACCATGTCGTCGACAGCGGCCTGAGCCATGGCAACATCGGAGCGTACAATTTCCTTGGAGAAGACGCCGGTAAGGAAGGAGGCCTCGTTCGATGAGACGTTTGTGCTGACAGTCTGACCGGCAGAGTTGACACCGGTGAGAGTGAGGGTTGGCATGACCAAAGCCTCCAATTTTGACCTATATCCGTTAGCATTAGTATTCAAGTCGAGACCAGCACGACTTACATGGACATGGGCGCTACCATCCTCGCCGTGTCAATCTGACCGACGAAGAGGTACGACTGGAGAGCCTGAGGAGTCACCACACGCTTCTGCAGTCCGTTCCAGGGAACCTCGAATGAAACTTCGCGAGAAATGTCGCGGCGAACGGCGCCGGTTCCGGCAATCCTATCTGCACTGACGGGCGATACGGAGGCACCGTTGAAGGAGAGGCCGACCTGAATGTTCTGCGGAGGAATCCCGATGAAAGCACCCGCAGGTTCGGAAACCTTGAACAGCCGCAAGTCGGCCTCGAACACGCCGGTCTTCGCGTCCAGACTCGGCAGGTTGTAGCAAATACAAGTTCCCGAGGGATTGGAGGCAGCGTCGAGGTGCGAAAGCGCCAACTTACAGGCGGCCGAAGTTTCCGTCTCCCAAGCCGTCATGTTGATAGAACCGTCGGCGTTGATCTTGACCTCGTTGGGCTTGGGAACCCACTCCGCATTTACATCCATGCTTTGGCGCTTTTCAATGTAGCGGTTTGCGACATCCTCGTAGTTTCGTTCTAATACATCGACAGCTCTGACCTCGATTGAAGGATCCATAGCCAGCGGGCGGATCTCGGCGCAAGCGCTCGAGGCCAGCGCCGCCGTGGTAATAGCCACCTTCCAGAACATCTTCGGTCGTGATTTCGGGCTAAAGTGTGCAACGTAACCTCAGATAGCGGTAGCGGTCGGGGGCGGTTTTCGTATTAATTTGTTGATGAGATCGGAGCCGAGAAAAGGTGGAGCAGGCTGCCGATGTTGGAATGGCGTCGCCAAGGTCTAATTAGAAAAGTCGGGTCCCGTCCGGCGGCGAATCGAAGTGAATTAAGAAAAAGACGAGGCTGCTGAAGAGCGAAATTGAGTCCACCTCCTCGCCTGCCCGAAAGAGCGGAATCGATCGGTCGATGTATGTGAAGTCGAAGGGCAGAGGATTTGCCGGCTGAAGATCGTTAACGACGGAAATTGAATGGAGACGAATCGTCGGACGTGTCGAGTCGAACCGAGCCGGAAATCGCGGAAAAGGCGTGAAGTTCGTCAATGACGAGAAAGGGAAAGAAGAGAAATGTTTGAAAGAGGGACCTGCCCGTCAGAGGGGAGGAAGCCGTAAATTGCTGGCTAGCTGTACTCGGGTTGGTCACGCGATGGTCACGTCGACTCGACTCGGAAAGGCGCAGGAGGAGAAGAGGGCGGAGTACGAGGGGTGGCGAGGATACAATAAGGACGGAAATTAAACGTCGGTAAACGGGCAGGGCTCTGCGTTGATACAGGGCTGGACAGTTGACAAACAGGAGACGTGTGTGAGGAAATGTATCATGCAGCGACCATCGTGGTGCCTGACAAGACGAGCAATGGCCTGACACACAGAGGTCCACAACAGGGCTGAGGGGGGGTTTGTTTTCGAGGATGGGATTGTGAGGGAGGGTGAAGCAAAGCGTGGCTTGTGAGCACCGAAGAGTCGAACAGCCTGTGTGAAAGGGGAAACTCTGGGCGAGTGAGAGCAAAGGTGAAATGGTCCACGGTTCTTGGGAAGAGAATCAGACAGTGGCGGGGTTGTAGCTGGACCGACACGACGGGGGTGCGGGAGGGTCTGAGGCGTATTTCGACTGACGAGCCAGGGAGGTGACAGTGAGACCGGGTGAGATGGGAGGGAGAAGGCTCTGGTGTGTGCCGTCTGCTGTTTGGATGTGCTTGCGAGGTGGACGTCTTGGGTGACTGATGAGAGTGTGGTCTGTGGTTTTGTGAGACGGGGAATGCAACGAGGGACGCGCAGGGACGCTTAGGTTGCCTGTGGGAACTGGGAATTGGAAACCTGGACACGAGCTGGGGACACGGAGGAAGCAGATGCGGATGGGGACTTACTGGTTATGATAAGGATAAGGATGGAGACGCAGACCTTCCAGACTCCAGGGGACTAAGTGACCAAATGACCAAAGATTTGCAGAGCAGCAAATGCAGAACGAGCGGTGCAGCCGAACGAGCGGTGCCAAGGTGAGAGTTGAGAGGCGTCGAGGGCCGGGAAATCAGGGAGAAAATGGCGGCTTGGCTGGTGGAGGGACGGGAAGCGACGGAGACCCTGCGAGGTAAGTCGAGGTAAGGTTAGCCGGGGGAGAGAGGACTAGTCCTGTTTCGGGATAGCGTACCGTGCGTTAGGGAAGGAATAGGCATGGAAGGGAATGCCGAAAGGGGGAAGTGGACAGTGCGACTCCTTTCTATAGGAACTGCCTTTTTGCTCGGCTTTCGGGTGATGGAGCTGCAGATACCACGTTGCTCTCGATGTTCGATAGCATATATGATATGACGCACAGTAGAGAGTAGATATTTGGAAATGGAGACACGGAGATCCAGTCCCCTCGTGAGAACTCGGCGTCAAGAAGAAAGAAACGACAGCCAATCATTGAACCCACACAACGGAGTGACTAGGTACCAGGAGTACTCCTCTTCGGCACACCCTAGTCCCCTCTTCAGCACCCTCTTAAGCCTATTCAAATAAGTTCTGAGTCAGCTTCGCTACTAATACACTTTTAGCTGTAGGCTATACTAAATTGAAATTATTATTTATCTATAAAACTAAGTCTATTAGCCCCTATATTATTATTACTTAATTTTCTTACTTAGTAGAGGGAGTTAAGGCTCTCTATACTATTATAGCTCAAACTATTAGTAATACCACTATTAGTTTAATAGGTATAAGGGCTCTATATATAACTAAACCTATATAAAAAGTAGTAGTTACTACTAAACTATTTAGCAAGTATAATTTTATTAAAGCTGAAGCTAAGATAATAATACGAATAGAGAGTATCAATAGACTAGTAGTATTAATAAACTAATACTAAAATTAATAGTAAATTAGCTAAGTTATTATTTCTCGCAATAACTCTATAATTCACGAAGTGGTAGGATGAGGGCTCTGCTGGATACGATATCGTATGTACGTGCGTACGTTATGTGACTGTATTCGCAGGCCCAATATGGCATAACACCACTGCCCACGTAGCTAGTTATATCTTAGATATATATATACTTGCAACTTCAGAATAGCTTTAATATGAATAATATGTATTAGGGCTACGCGCGTGTACTGTTATCCCTTGTTACGGGCTATGCCCCATTGCTACGGGCTACGCCACGGTCGCATCAGTGGGCGGACACATCCCGTACTTAGGTGCAGCCAAACAACAAGTGCATGACTTGTTGTTACGTACCTTTTGCGCATAGTCCAATTGGTAGTACCGCTGCGCACGCATGTACTGAAGGCTGAGATGCTATTGGCTGCAGCACTACGCCCCTGTGGGGCCCGCCCTTCACATCCTTCCTTTGTGCAAACTAACACTAATTAGTAGTTAACTTCACTATTACACCACTTACAGCTATATAACTGCAGATTAGCAAGATTACTACTTAAAGAGATAAAAGCTTTATCTTAGTTAATAATTGATTTGATATTTTAAATCTATTAGAAGACTATTACCAGAAAGCCCTTTCGTGCAACCTAAACTAATTAATATACTATAAGCGAATAGATATATATACTAACCTCTTTAAAGAATGCTTTTAATCCTTATGTCTATTATTAACTCTTATCTTTATTAATATTACTACTATAAGATCCTTAAGTAGTAGGATAACTATACAAGGGGTCTGCTAATACCTTAATAGCTAACCTCTAAGTAATAATTAACTCTCTTAAGACCCTTAAAATAAAAAGAGCAAATTAACTAGACCCTAAGATATAAGTAAGACCAAAATAAGATACCTTAAGCCTTCAATAACATATTACTTAATATATAATATAATACCTAACTAGTAGAGATGAAATAATAGTAGAATAACGCTAACTTATATATACTATAAGCCTCTACTTTATATAAGAACCACATATTATTGCTATTACTACCTCCTATTATTACTAATTCCTAAGAGTAAGGGCGAGGAGAGGTAGAAATAAAACTACTAAAAGAAATAGCATATAACTATCTAATTAATCCTTTAAATTATAAGCTAAGCCTCATTTATATATAATAGTAACTCCAGGTGCAAAGGGCTAAACCCAAGTCTATGCGACAAGAGGTAGCGTAATACTATTTATTTAAAGCTGAAGAGGAAAAGGAAGAGTTTCCGCTTCAGCAAGGTTACGCTAGGTTTATAGGTAGCCACTAGGTGGGCCCCAAGCGGTGAATCTAGGCAGAAGCCCAGATAGTTCTAACCAGGCGTAGCCCATAACATCATCCCCTCCCCCAGCTAGGTAGCTCTCCAGGCGTAAGCTAGGTCGCCATTATTAGCTATAATTAGCCCATACCTTTCTGTATACCTACTAGCTGCCTCAGTTTCCTTGACAGCCTCCGCTAGCTCCTAGGTAGGCTCTATATACCCTTCCCACTTAACTAGTGCCTCACGCCGCCACCCTCTCCCTATAGCCTTCTATTTTACTACGTAGATTTCCTCCACGCGCTATTTAAATTCGCTATCATCCACAATAATTAGTAGCAGCTATAAATCTACCCTTAGCTAGGCAGGCAGGGGGTCCTCTAGTACCCTCTAGAAAAGGTAAATATAGAACCTTAAGTAGATATTCCCCAGGATATCTAGTTCTATAATATAGGAGCTTAGTATACCTATAACTATATACTTATAGTATAGCTATAAGAGTTTCTTACTAGGCCTAGAGCTCTTATAGTTTGCTATTAATAACTAGACCTTATTACCTACCTAATACCTCTCTATAGGGGACTTATGCCTATTTATATTTTCCTCACTCTATTACTAGGCTGCTGCTATACTAGCCTAAATAAAACCTACTATATCCCTAAGCCTACTTACTAGGAGAGTAGCTACTATTTGCTTTATAGTAGGTATATTAGGTTCCTATTTTATAATTAGTATAGAGTTAGTGTAATATCTATATTTTAGGAAGAATAGAGGGAGTCTAGTTATACTACTAACTCTATTCCTAAGCGCTAGTTAGGTAGCGGGAAGTAGTCTTCCCTAGTTATCCTAGGCCTATATTATAAACGCCTAGAAGATAGCCTAAATCTCCTAATTCTATCTTTCTATCCTACTATTAGTCTATAGGTAGTATATTATACTTAGTAGCTAGGTTATTTCTATAAGGTAGCAGAACTTAGCCTAAAAGCAGCTTACCTAGTTAGTTCCCTAGTTACTAATAATACTGCGCGGGAACCTATAGAAGCAGAAGTAGCAGGTTAGGAAATATTTAGTATAAGCCTCTACCCCTATAGTCTCTATCTCTTTGAGTACTATAGACTTATTAAGCTAGTCCGCTATTACCTATAGATAGTAGCTACTAATATCTTTTATAGGTAGTAGGTTTATAATAAAGTCTATAGAGAGGTTAGAATATAATTAGTTAGGTACTAGTAGGAGCTTAAGGAACCCTTTCTTTACTTACCTCTAGATATATATTCCTCTATATATATTATAGTTCTATATAAACCTTCACATAGTTTAGGACTAACTTAGCTAGTAGAACTATTAGCTTACTATCTCAAGCATACTGTTATAACCTCAGTAGGCAGTTATACTTAAGTTATAGCTCTACTAGATAATCTTAGTATAGAGTGCTCCTAAGGAGTTATTATTACTCTCCCCACTAGGCACCTATAGCCTCCCCCAGAAGATTAGCCTCCTGAGGTTATTAATACTATATTTACTAAGCTAAACCTTTACTCTAATATCTAGTAGAAAGCTATATAGCTATTAAGTAATTATATTATAGGCAGCTCTATAAGTAGTATTATTCTTTACTATCTTCAGCTATAGTACCTATAGCTCTAGGTCCCTAGCAAAAGCTACTATATCTAGGATATCTAGGTAGCTTACTAGCACCTAGTTCCTCCTCACTAGGGGGCTAACTATAGGGTCTCCTTAGGGTTATATATAGTTAGGTATTAGCTATAGGACTCTTCCCTACTTCTACTTATTATTCTACCCCTAGGGGCTATCCTACTCCCGCTAAGAGAGGGCATTAGGGGCTACTACCTCCCTACTAGAGTAATACTTAATATAGAAGTTATACTAAAATAACTCCTCTACTTACTTACTCTAATATTCTATAAGATATTACTTTTTTATAAAGTATTTAAGCCTCTAGTAATCTATTAGTACCTTAAAGGTAAAGATACTATATAGCTCTACTCTCTATATATAGAGATAAAATAGTACTACTAGTAGCTCTTTATTATATATAGGGTAGTTATATTCTATTAGTAATAGCTTCCTTAAGTGAAATACTACTAGGCGCTAGGTGCCCTCTAGGTTAGCTTAAGAGAGCACTCCTCTAAGAGTAAACCTAGAGCAATTAGTCTCTACTACTATTTTATCCTCTAGGTTAAACTAGTAGAGGATTAGTTAGGTACTAAATAGCCTCTTAAGCTCCTTAAATACTTTATCTTAGTTCTTCCTCTAGCGGAATACTATATCTTTCTTAGTAAGCTATATTAGTAGCTTAATAATCTCTCTATAACTAGGTATAAATATACTATAGTAGTTAATATACCCTAAGAAGCTTTAGACTCCTCTAGGTAAAGTGGGAGATAGCTACTTAGTAGTTACCTAGAGCTTCTTAGGATTATAAGAGAGGCCCTTTCCTACTATTATAATAAACCCTATATACTTAATTTTTTTAACTAAGAACTCATACTTTATAGGATTAAAATTAATTCTAGCTACTATTAGCCTCTAGAGGACCTCCTAAACCTTCTTCTTATAGTTCTCCTTTATTCTATCTAAGTAGATTAGTATATTATCTATATAAGCTATAATAAAATTATCTAAGACGTCTTATAGCATACTATTAATATATTATTAAAAGCTAGTAGGGGCGCTAATTAGGCTAAAGGGGCATACTACTCACTCAAATAAGCTATATTAAGTGCAGAACGCTATTCTCTCCTAGTACCCCTCTACAATCCGCAGCTTATAGAAAGTAGCTACTATATCTAACTTTATATACTATTTAGCTATACTAATATAGTATAATATCTTAGAAATTAATAGTAAGAGGTATTAGTCCTTCTTAGTAATTACGTTTAGAGCTATATAATTAATATAGAAGTAAATACCTCTACCTAGCTTCCTCATAAAGAGCACTAAAGCACTAGCTAGTAAGCTACTAGCTTAAATAAACCCCTTATCTAGGAGGTCCTATAGGGTATTCTTAAGTAGTAGTA